>JAVQJG010261708.1:0-44598 GCA_036024015.1 Craterocephalus amniculus
GCCATTTACTGAGGTCAGACACACCTGGATTAATCAGTTCGTCCAGTAATGAAAGACAGGACACAAAGCAGCTGGCTTAAGTTCAGGAAGTAGTTGAGTTGTGCATAAAGCCCATTGATATATAAACACAAATTATCATTAAATAATTCTAAAGTAAAAATACATATATAAGACTCAATAAAAGCAAAGATATATATAATATGGATTAATTAAATTGATTAATTAAATATGCAATATAAACAAAGGTCAGTGGTTTGTTGCAAAATTGTCAGCTTCGGCTGACAGATCACAAGATCTGCTTACTGGCCACCTGATAAACCTTGACTTATAGGAGGCAGTCTTATCTTTATTTCCTAAAACCTCACCCACAGAGAAATAGGGAGCAACCACTTGGAGGAAATGTGGCTGGACTAAGGAGGGCCCATGTGGGGATTGATCCCACAACCTTCTGGGTGAGTCAGCCAAAGGGATGTCCATGAGCCCAAAATCCATGGTCATGTGAGAGCATTGCCTCTTAGCACAGCTCTATTAATATCATCACCGTAGGGGCTTCACTAAATCTGGTGTTTGTCTTTTCTTCCACATTACATACAAAGAAGAAGCCAATATTTTTTTAATTCTTAGCCTAAAATGCAATGGATTGTCCTCCTCCATCTGAGGGGACCAAGCTATCCCTTTCTGGGAAGTGAAAGTGAGTTACATCTCAAAATCCTGTCTGTGAGAATCCCAAAGTCCAGCCTGCCCATAACAGGCCTGACTTACATGTCAGCAAAGCTGTTAGGTCACCTCAAAATCAACATGCACCCCCCAAGAGAAAGATGACTCGTCAATCTTTGTGAGTTTCAGAAAAATGATGAGGAATAAAGTAAAAAAGGAATACCCACAGGTAAAATGGTTGTAATTGTTGCATACAGAGTACCAAAACTCTATGGTTGGACATTTAGGATTTGAATTATTTTGACCATGCAGCTTTCTCTTACATAAGTTCGTCATTTTAAGATCTATACAAAACTTTAATACACTTTGCATGAAAAAAAGGAACCTATTTTCAACACGCAACATGCCATCTGGTCTTGATGTAATATTTCTCTTATAAAAACAAAATATGTGGCATGTTTCAAATTATGTGAAATGAATGTTATGGTGGGAATGATGATGGGACTCAGAAATGCTTTGTGTCATATCTTAGGCTCCATAGCAAGTGAGAGGATTCTTGAAGTTAATGGGTACCAATCTTACTGGATCTCTTGAAAAATGAACATATTTCTATGTATTACATAAACATTTCTGTTGTGATGAGTTAAGTTATAGTTGGATGGTGAGTGCAAAATCTCCAAGCATTAAACTCCCAATAAACTCCTATCCATGCAGTCCTACTTTGTGTTTTAGCGTGTGTGTTTGCACACGTTGAACAGAGGTGGTGAGCACGGAGAAGCGTGAGTTGACAGACAGCATTCCTGTGTGTGCCTCTGGTGTTGGGATAAACTCTGTGAACATGTTTAAAGGGAATTCTCTTTGACCAGCTGCTGTGTGACGAATACAATCCTACTGCCACAATTTAATATTTGTCTATAAAAAAGAAGAGACTAGCTCTGCAGTTTTACAAGACATTTGGTCAAACTGAGTTGGTACATCTTACACATGGAAAGACAAGCTGCCTATGCTGATATGACAGCAAAAGCACGTATCAGCCCTTTTTTTTTTTACTGATTAATAAAAGAAAATATTGGGGGTTTTTTGCACTCGTTATTTTTTTCCCTGTTTTTTAAGGCATCATTGATTTCACTGGTGTAGAAATTCATCCATTCTCTTCTGTCTCCTGATTATCCAGTGAGCTGTGATCAAATGCTGTTGACATTTGGGTTCTGTCTACTAATGGACATGGTTGCTGGACTTCAGCACCAACATCAACACACCAAAGCAATGCTGAAAAATAGACTTTCATACTTCTAACATGTATCGCTGTTCTCTGAAAAATAATTTCTGTAGTGTATTATTAGCTCAGCCTAACTTTATTTTCCCAATGTTTTCACTGTTGAGGTTCAAAGCAAAATGTGATATGTCTTCCCCTTTTTAAAACTCTGCCATAAACTATTATTCTGCTTCAAAAGTTTGAAATTGCAGCTTTTAACCCTTCAGGCATATAACCCAACCTGACAAACCAGCTGAACTGACTCATGCATATACGCTCTCATGACCAGTAGAGATATACAAGACCTGACTTAATTGTCCTTGAAGGTTTAACTTAAAATCTTTTCCAACAGACAGAATTGAGCTGACTAAGCCAAAGTGCAGCTGTACTTTTGTGCATCCTACAACTAGAGCGGACATGCTGACTTTTCTGCTCTTTGGGATTACTTCTTCAGTAAATGACTGTCAATCAGAGCAATATATTACAAATTACTGACTGAAATGTGTATCTTATATCAATATTTGGAAGGAATTAATTTATCAAGACAGGATTACATCACAAAACTCCAGTTGGTCAAAGTAAACTCGTGACTTGTTTGTCAGAAAATGAATTTATAAATGTCAGAAAGTAAGGGTAGACAACAACAATGCACAACAGCTTACTCCGTGACAGTGATAGAAAATGACTAATAGGTGAGATCATACAAACGGAACCTCATATTTTTCGGTCGTTGATTTTTTGCTCTGTCAGCAGATTATAAAAAGACTGAATCAGAATTTCCTTACGGCTTGAGGAGAAGAAAAAAAACATTTCATGTTGATCCAGCTCACCCTCTGAAATTTGATACAGATAACCAATAACATCATCGTCTTCATGAATAAGACAGAGTGTGTGTGACTGGATACGATATGCAAGACGAATAAGTGTTCTTTGTCTATAAGAATAAATATATTCACTCATGAATCTACAGCTGGCAGAGTATTTCTATAGACTTAGCAAAAATGTTCAGTGTCTCATAAGTCTGTATTTTTTAATCAAGTGTTGGTAAGCTGCATTTGTATACAGCCTACATTGTAATTTTGCACAACCTGCTAACTGAATGCTCTCTTAGATTTGGTGTGAGACCAAATCTACTTAAATCAAGTCTTATATCATATTCCATTCAACATATAAAAATGATCTTTTTCCTGAGTGAAGTTGGCTGCTTCAACAAACTTTTTCACTGTACCAAAGCTAACCAGGTAACAACAACAGTAGCAATGAGAAAATAAAAAGAATGTTTATCCCTATATGTTGCTGTTTTATTGACAATCTGGTGTAGTAAACCTTCACACTGTCTGGTAATTTTTGGTATTCTTTTTGCTATTTCCTACTTCTTTAGCATCCCTATGAACAAGTGATGGAAAGACTTGAAGTAATCAGCATGCATTTCTCAGCAATTTAACCACTTGAGTGCACTATTGGGTACTTTTGCTCTACCTATAGGATGTCATTCTGATGCTTGTAATCATGGATTCGATGTAGAACAGTCGTGTGAGCTATACTACCTTTCATTCTTGTAACTTTTCATGCCAAAATGGCAGTTGTGAAAAATGTCCAGTGGTCATACCTGGAAAACATGATTTTGTACAACATTGTTCATGTAAAAAGTATTTTGAATGTGGCTTGACAAAATACAAGATATGCAGATCTGTAATTTGCACAGCTATCAGGGCTATGAAACTCACTAATATTTCATGCCAAAATAGCAATGAAAAGGTGTGTGTAAGGTGAAAAATCACCATGCTCAAACATTAGCGCATTGGTGACACGTAAAAGCTCTGGCTTTTAAAATGCAACTATAAATGCAAGCCTTCAAGCATGCCTGAATCTTTCTGTGTGCAAATTCACAGCCAACTATTGAAACCAGTCTCCCAAAATGAAAACTTTTTCTAACTTCTTCACATTATTGTACGGTAGAACATCGGATGTTTGTAAATTAGAGTGGGCAAACAGGAGAAGCAAACATTTTTTCCTCTCAATTATGCATGTACTGTACTGCTCCTCAAGGAGTTGTAAACAATGGGTCCTTACAGTTGATACAGTTCAGGGGTGGTGGGCATAGACACATATCCATTTCTTTCTTTGTGTTCTCTGCATGACACATACGCACACACAAAGACACACAAAGACACACACAATGGTAACTATTCTTTGGCTTCATGTTTTTAATTAATTCAAAAACAGTTGACAGAGGCACGCTTCATGCAAGAGAGGCTGCATTTGGCTCTTGTTTATTTTCTCCCCAGCACAGGGTTTTCGGTGAATGTTTCCATCTTTATAGAGATGTTAACTTTTACATCATTCTAGAAAAGGTGGGGGAAATGTAGAAAAAGTAACAGTTGAATATGTGAAGTGTTGTTGCCATGTGCTTCGAGGGAGTTGGATGTGGCACACTGTAAACTCACAGACCTCTCTGTCTTTCTCTGCTTTGATGGAGAGGTTATATAACATAGCCTAGTCCACACTGCTCTCTGTACAGGAGGTTCCCCGAGGCTGATAGCCTCTGACAGAGCTGTCGTGCGCATGCACGCGTCCCTCGCTGTCGCTCTCTGCCTCCCCACGCCCCCATCTCTCATCCCAGTCCTCCCATAGGTTCGATGCAAAGGTAACAGAAAGTCAGGGGACTTTATAAACATCCACTTCTCTCGTTCTGTCTTGCTGCCTGTTTCTTTCCTACGCTCATTCGTGTTCCCAGCAGTGCGCACCAAAATGCCCAGCAAGAGGAAGAAGAATAGGCGTCGCATGAGGAGGGTGGTAAGTGAGAGCAGGAGCATTTTTATTTATTTTGTTTTGATTTCCCCGTTGATCCTTACTCTCACATTACTCAAACTGCGTCTTTCCCCTCATATTTTGGGAAAATACAAAACAGTATTCTACATTTTATATTCTAAAATACAGGAACAAAAAGTGTTGATTATGTTTATTTATGTTGATGCAAAGCTCTCTGATTGGATTAGTGATGGATTCAACGTGTAGACATTAACAAAATTAAAGAAAATGTTTGTAGGGTTCGCTTTAACTATTAAATGATGGAGCTTGGTTGCGCACACACGTTGCCCGTGCGTAAAATGCATCTCCTGTTTTGAAATCCAATCAGAGTTGCACACTTTAGATATTTCCGGATCTGATGCATGCGGTAAAATTAAAAAAGATAAAAATAAAATACATATGAGCATTTGTTTTTTTTTTAATTCTTTGTTTGTAATTCTGGAGGGATTATATGTTTCTGTTATTGCTATAAATTGCAATTCGGTTTTATAAGTCCTTTACAAACAAATAATTTCGTTTTTTCTGTTTATTTTATTGGGACCAAATTTAAAATACACGGTGCATCACCATACATCACACAGTGTCTCAGTGCTGTGCTTAAGCATGATTCAGAGTGTTGACGCACCGACGCCGGTGACACGGTGATGCGCGTAACTCCTGTCCACTTTCCACTTATCTCAGGCCACAAAGAGAAATTTAACTTTTGAACATCGAGTGCCTGAAGGGCAGAGGTGTGGCAGAGAAGGAGTGCGTATGTGCTGAGTGAAAAAAAAAATCACATAGAAGCTCCATTTTCTCAGGGGGCAAAGGTTACTCTATAACCCAACACCACTCACTATGTTTTTCATCTCCTAATCATTAATTTCATCCAACAATGTTCATTTTTTATTTTCGCTTATCTCACTGCTTAGGTATCCACTGAATCTCACTCCTCCAGCCATGTGAAGACTCCTGAGTATAGAACTCTTGTGACATTCTTTCTTCGTTACATCCCCCCCATCCCTCCGCACACACATACACACCCTCCTTCAGCCTCTAGTCAGTCAGTCTACGACCCTAAACACCATACAACTGTGTTTGGTAATGTGTTGACCTGAGGAATGTCTTGCATTCACTTTGCCAGAGTGGAATCTGCACAAACTGTTTTATTCTCAGGGTCTGAAAGTGACACTTAGATTAAAAAGCAACCTGAAGTCATTTGCAGCTTTGTGTTGTCACCAGTTCCTCCAGAGATATCAGAGCACTGCAAGACAAGGAGTGACCAAGACACCAAGCTGAGTGCTGCTCTGAGTGTGTGTTTCTCCTTCATTCAGCCTGAAGAACACGATCACCAACTTTGTTTTTAAAATGATGCATTTCTCTGATGTAATCAGGTTTGCATTGGAAGATATCTTTGTATTCGTTTAGATAAAAGAGGGGTTGTTTTGACGGTGCCTAGCTGGACAGGCATTGACGTATGCACTTACACACATGCACATGAGGCTTACTGCCTTGGTCTAGCAATGCCTGACTGGCTGTCAGCCTAACAAAAGCATTTTTGGGGAGTGATTGTAACCTGATTATAACCTGATTATGAAGTGATTAGGCCCACTGTCTGGCCCGCGGGGCACCCATCAGTGCTGCTGACTCGCACGGTTTCCATTCCCGCTTCACCAGACCTGTCAGGACCACTCTGGTTCAGCTAATTAGCTCCCATTATCTAACTAGCTTTGCAGGGCCCGCTCTCAGTTACCCCTCCCTCCAGTGGTCTGCTCTCCTAAAACTTCCATGAAAGCCTGAGGGGGTTTTGTCCAGAGTTGAAAAACATGTTGGACCTGGCTGGGATGGCATGCCTGGTATTCCTGCAGAACGGAGTGTGCCAGAACGAGCCACAGTGACGACACCATCAGTGTCTGAAAAGATAAAGGCCTCAGTCAGTTTTAAACCTCTTAAAACTCCCAGTTGGTCTTATCTTTGGATTTAACCATCATCAGACAGCAGCTTGTCATAAATACTTACGTTCTCAATACTCAGAGTCCTTCATTGCTAATTTATCTGAACTGTACCAGCACTTGACCAATGTATACCACTATAATGACAATAGTCATGAATCCTTGTGTTTTTTGTGTTTTTCCATCTTGCAGCAAGCCCAGAGGTTAGCACTTGAGGAACAAAATGCAGCCAACCACCCAGTCAAAGCCAGCCCAGGGATTGCAGTTGGAGCACCACCTTCAGCAACCCCCAAGAAAGTGACTAAAACCACAGCACCAGCTCCAGAAAAGATCCTACAGGCTGCACCCGTCGCTGTCCCCATTGTAGAGACCCCCAAAGAGAAACCAAAACCTATTGTCATAGAACCTGTTGTAGAAACCATCCCAGATGTAGAGGCACCAAAACCAGAACCTGCGTTGGTGGAACAATGTCATGCAGAGATTGAGATCGAAGCCCACGTGGAGGTTGAGGCTGAGGCACCAGCAGTTGTCATTGAAGAGGCGCCAGTCACTGAGATTCCACCAGTGGAGCCCCCCACAGTTGAAGCTGCTGCAGAACAGGAAACCAAGTTTATCATTCCTGAAACAGAACCAGTCGTTGAGGTAAGAGAGCTTCTATATCCTGATTTGATGTGACTGTTGACTGAAGGGTCAAAGTGCTTGGCCAATCTTCTGCACTTTCTCAAATGACCGAAATCCTTTGGTGTCCAAATTATTTTTAGAGGTCACCTTTGACCTTTGATGACATCCATCAAGCTGGTCCCTTCTTGGAGACAATGAAGGCTTTATAGATGTTGTTATTTCACAAGGATTTCATCTACTCTTTACCGAGTTCCATACTGTGTAAGGTTCGCATGAATGAGGCAGTTTGATGGTTGTGTCTTTGTTTATCTTAAGAGTTTGTTTTTCTCAGTGATAATCTTGCGTCTAATGTGCTGTGCTGATCTTCTGGGAGAAGGGAGGCAGAACTGGTGGAGGTTGTGAAGCAAAGGGAACAACATGTTCCATTGAGCACAGAGGTGGAAAAAAGGGGAGAGGTTGAAAGCTGCACCAGTGAGACTGGGAACAGCTTTTTTACCAGTCATTTTACATTATCATAAACACATGTCTATGTTTATTTGTTGGATAGATGGATTATGAAGACAGTTGGTGAGTTTGTATTGTCTGGATTCTGATCGCTATGTCATAAACCTTTATTTGCTATGACTGAAGAGGTTTTAGGTCAATGAGAACATTAGTGAAAAGCATACATTTCTGTTTGCAGAAGCTCCATTTTTATACTGCTAACATCAGCACTGATGATCATGCTTTCCAAATACTGTTTGCATCTGTCCATTATCTTAATTTCACTGAGCAGTGTAAAAGATGCTGGTCCCATAAGATGAGCATGTAAGCCATCATGTACCCATTTTGGGAACAGAATGTCCAGTTTCTTCCAGTCACCTACACGAACACATAAATATTTTTATTTTAAGGCTGGACATGTGTGCACCACAGCCATGCACTTTTCTCCCAGTAACTGAGCCATGATCTATAAGTCGCACATGAATACATTTACATGTCTGTTAGTGTGCATGTGTATGCGTTGGCTATTCCTGTCATAGGAAACTTCCCTCAGGGCTGCGTTACTTCTTTGTCATTCCTTAGGCCATCTCAACCAGTAAACCTACGTGTTGTTTAGTTTGGGGGTTTGGACTGCAAACCTTTTACTACTAAGCTGAAAGAGATGTACTTCCCATTATTATGTAGTTTTATGTCGTGGCAGTATCCAGCACCCCCCTCCATCCCTTTCTCCTCTGTCTCCCTCCTTCCTCCTCTCTCTCGCTCCCTCCCATCTACCAAACCATCCATTACTCTTTTTCCTGCTTTCTTTCCTTCCTTTTCCCCCAGCTCCTTCACTGCTTGCAGATGTGCCACATTCAGCTCATATTCACAGGAACGAACAGCTCAGACACTCGCCTTAGCAGAAAAAAAAAACAACCAAACAAGAAAAAACATTAGCTTTAACCGCAAAATATATTTGCCTTATGAAGTTTTTAGAACTTGAGAATATTTGTCAGCTAGTCTGTTGGGGTTTATAAGAGATTGCTCAAAGTTTAGTGTCAGATCAGACATACAGTAAATGGGGCTTGTATTCAGCTGGGTTTTGGGCCAAAGACCGGCCCAACCACCCCTAGATGTTGCTGCGGAGTCTCAGGTGAGTATAATCCACCGGCCGTACACACCTGCTCTGTTTCTTCGTTTTTTCTGTGGTTTGAAGCAGCGGTGGGTGCGGCTCCTGGTGAGGCTGAACATTTTGTACCACTTAGGCCCCCCATGCTCCTGCCCATAACTCCTCCTCTATCCTGTCACTCACCCCTTTTTCCCTCATCACCCATCCTTCCCTTCCACCCCTTCCTCACTCCCTTTTTTTTTTCTGTGCACGTGCACATGTTCATCAGTATATCACCCTTTTTTCAATGGTCCTTTGCTGCGGGTTCGGGGAGGAAGTAAGGCAGGGGAGGATAGTATAATTTATTGCATGCAGACCGGAGGGGGGTACCTCTGCCTGTTGAACTTTGTTTTTGTGTCGTTTAAGCTTGTTCGTTCAAATAATAAAGAACAGCAGATAGTTGTCGCAACCTTTATGATGAGAGTGAGAAATTTCTGCTAAAGGGATGTCCGGGTCTAATTAAAGCATGCCTCTGAGCTGTTGTGGGCATATTTTACTTCATTATACTTGACATGATAGCTGCAGAGTCTAAATGTCTTAGCCAGGGTCAGAGATGTGCACGTTTTTGGACTTGGCTGGAAAAGTTAGCACCTTGTGGCAAAGCACGTTCAGACTCCACATTCTTCCTCAGACCCCCAGCTTTCTTCACATATTTGCAGTCGCCCCCCTCTACCAAACCCAACCAGGCAACTTTTATAGCTTTGTTCTCTATGACGCCGCAGAGCTTTCTAAGCTCAATCATTTACTTGAGCAAAGAACATCGGACAAATACCCCCTTCCCTGTTTGCTTGGTTTCTGTTTTGACATCTTATTTTTGTATCAGTGAATGCTGCTACCTTAGAAAATAGACCTTTTTATAGAAAAAAAAAGCTGTCAGAGATCCAAAAACACCCTGAAAAAGATGTGTGTTAGTAAAAAGCTAGTTGATGAACACCTGAGTGTACCATGTGTGATAAAAGATCATTTTTAAAGGTTTGTCATGTGCCAAGTTTGTCTGAGGCTGTCTGTGTGCAGATACTGTAAGCACACAGTGTTCTTCGACTTGGACAAACTGGAGGGGGTGCTTTCATGTGTGTGGGTACATGTATGTTTGTGTGTGTTTTACGGCAGAGTAAAGGAAATTTATAGCTCACTTCACTCCTTCTTTCCCTCCATCCTGTTTTCTTCCCCATATATCCCCTATAACATCCATCCAAGGCTTCTTTTGGAGCTTATATTTACTCATCTTACCTATACGAGCAGATTTGCACACTTGGCCTTTGATCGGAGGTTGTCTTTCTTTTAGTCCAAAGATGGAGTTAGATGACTTTGACCAATGTTCGTGACAAGCAGTGTGATGCTGCACTCTCTAGAGTCGTCCTACATTGGAGGAGGAGTGGCTAAATAATTCAGTCAGACTATGAAGATTTACAATATTTATGTGCTGCTCCTTGTGATTGTGTTATGGTTCAACACACACATCGCTGCATAGCTGGTGCCGCCCCAGTGTCCAATTAGGCTGCTGCTATCAGGAAACTGAAAGGCATGGCTGTATTATAAGTAGATGTGGATGACATCATCATGTGGGCTTTTTCTCATCTAAAACATGGTCTAGAAATAAGACACTCTGCAAGTAACTTTATGACAAAATGTTTTAAAGTTAAAACCCTCTTCATGTTTCGTCAACATGTAGCAACTTGCTCAAAAACCTTGAAGCAAGGTCTTTTTTAAATGAATCAAACTTGCTATGAGTACTTAACTGTCAATAAAATATGTAATTAAGACTATTAGGGGTTTTTTTTAGGAGAAAATACTGAAGGACTGAACAGAATCAAAAATGTGATTTTACAGAGGGGGTGAAAAGAGGGTGTAGCAGTGTTCCACTATCCAGTTGGTTGTAGGATTCCTGGAAGAAGTAGAAAGCTCCTCCCCTACTTCCCAACAACAGTTTTGCTCACACACCAAGTGTAGTCTTAAGGAGAGAGCCTGTTTGTGTTTGCACAGAACTACCAGGCCAAATTCAGGATCTAATTTTGGCGCACATTTCCCTTTATGGACACAGAAAATGTGCAGAGACTCTCAGTAGGGTTTCTCTGTTAAATATCCTGAGGATGTAACAGCTACATGTAGAGTTTGACTGGCAAATGTGTAAAAGCTTGTTTTGCTTTGGGCACATTTTTAGAAGGTGTTTGCCTCTCCCAAAGCTTGACATTTACAAAATCAGAGAAGAAAGAAAAAAGTTTTTGCCAACTATATTCTGTTCTGTTAGGTGAAATGCATTGTTTTTGATGACTTGAGAATAAACTCTTCTCTTCCTTTCTTTCATAGGCCATACCCTCAGTTGAGGCTCCTGTGGTGGCTCGTACTGAGACGGAGGTAAAAAATAAATAAAAATCTATAGTTTTTGGGGTGTTTTTGTTAATATTCACATTAAATTGACTTTTATCTTTGCATAATATGCCAGAGGCAGATTAAGCAGGTGGGAATGAGTATAAGTAAATCATTGCTCAACATAACACTGTGAAATTAAGACCAGCTTGAATTTTTGCTTGCAGCTTGCAACAGACAAGTTTAAATGCCTTCAAGAGCCAACATATTTTCATTCTTTCCTCTGCAAAAATAGATCAGCAAAACACCAGTTAGAAATCTCTGCTGTGAAATATGGGGGGAACAAATCACAAGACCAGTGTTTTATGGCATCAAACTTGCCTATATTTCAAGCAAGTCATAAATAGACAGCTTCTCATTGTATCAAGCCCATCAAAGCTGTATTAAAAGTTCTGCAAGTTACAATGATTCAATAAAGCAGAGGTACATATAACTGTGAGAGGAAATTTAAAATCAAGGTTTCTGAACAGAAGTTTAATTCAACTTCTTTACTTACATACTGGTAGCAAAGCTAATATCTTTGACATGTAAAAATATCTTTTTTCAAGGCACATTACTAACTGATCCTCAAGTCACGATACAATTTAATGAATATCAAATCTTCAAAAAACAGTATGATGGAAATAATAAACACTGACTCAATGCATTCATCAAGAACTGACATTGCAGCTGACAGCTTGTGTAACCTACTGTGCTCTTTGTTCCACTTTAATCGTGTTCCTAGTTATTGGTTCTTCTTGTCGCAGGCTTCTTATTTGAGTCATCCTGTCTGCTGTGTACCAGATGAAACACCAACTTACCCATCCATGTCAAATGAAATGGGAAAGCACACAATAACACAAGAAAAGAAATAACATGTCTAAAATAAGCATATAAAAGTAAGGACGTTTTCAGAAAGAAAGAACAACAATGTGAGCGAATGATATGAGGCGGGGTTACAATAGCTCTCACACAACATCTGGTAATGGAACTTCTGAATCTTGAACTACATAAACAAGAGAGAGGATTGTTTCTGTTGCATTTTTTTAATTGATTGCATTTATTTATTTATTTATTTATTTTTATTGAGGTTTACATTTGTGAGTAGCTACTTAAATTTGCTTTTACCCACTTAGCAGTAAGTAGCTACATACTGCGAGAAGCCAGACAAGACTACTTGGAGCTGTGTTTGATGACCATAATAGAACAAACTTTAGACGGTTCAGTTCTGCATACTATAGATCTAAAAAATGTTTTCAGGTCCTGTTACATTACCTAATATCTAGAAATTATTAACATGATGACATAAGTAAGGGGAAAACTCTTTTATTTTAAACCCAGCTGACAACCATTTTAGGGAGGAAATCTAAAAAGAAAATTTTGCAGTTTGTAACACAAATAACACAAACAAGAACTGTGTTTCAGGTCAGAGAAAGCAAAGAAGAAGGCATTCATGCAGCACACAATCAATACTTCATTCAGTGTTTTGCTCACACCACAGCAGTTATGGAAAAGCTGGCTGGCTTTACTACTGAGACAAAATTTCCACTCATGTTTTACAAGTTTGCAGCAGTTCAGACTGGACAATAAACAATCGTTTCTATAGAAAGTGCTGAAAGTCCCAGTGACTCGAGCTTCACACCTACTGAATAACACTTAATTGAGCTCTCTGTGTTAGACAGTACTCAGATCACAATCTGGTTCACTCACCCACCCCAAATTTAAAGTAAAGATTAATGAATAGATAAATAAGAAAACCCACATTCTATTGGAAGTGTGTGTTTTTCTTTTTTTTTCATTTATCAATTTTACCAGCTGGCTGTTCAGACATAAAGAGTTTACGATAAAGTGTGTTATTTGTCACTTTCCAGACCCTGATAGTGGACGCTGTAGTCATAAAGACAGAGACTGAACTGGTGGGTTACTGGACTTTAAATGTTCATATTTTGCTAATGGGTGTTAAATAAGTGTCATTTTGTCAGTGTGACACTTTACTTTTGTCTAATTAATGTTTTGTCCTCTTCATCTGTGGTTTCCTTACCCACTGGTTGAAAATCACTTCTTTAGACGCATTTTGCATGTTTGCCGTGTTGACTTTGCATGTGCAGACGCATGATGTCTGCGAGCCAGAGCCAGAGCCGAAGCTGGAGCTGGAAGTTGAAGCCGAGACCTTGGCAGAAGAAGAAACTGTGACTGAGGTGGAAGCAGAGGTGGCCACTACAGAAGAAATCTCTTTACCTGAGCCTGCAACAGAAACCACTGAAGAACCAGTGGTGGAAGACCTTAGTATTGAGCAAGTTTCCGCTGAAGCAGAACCTGCTGCAGACAGTGTGGCTACAGAAACTGTTGTTGAATCAGTGATGGAGAACACCACAGAGATACTTGAGCCTGAACAAGTGATCGAAGAAGTCAGTTCTGCTCCCCCAGCTGATGAGGAGGAGGATGAAGTTGAAGTAGAAGTGTTGGATGAAGAAGACGCAGCTGCAGTCCCTGCTGAGCCTGTCACAGCTGCAGAGGTGCCACCTGAGCAAATGTTCTTCTATCTTTTTATTTAACCTCTTTTTTTAAAAGTGTCTGATCATTTGTTTGTTTCTTTTTTGTGAAGACTTTCTAGCTTCAATAATTTTCAAACCATTTTCAGATTTTCTGGCACCAGTGATTTCACATAAAATAACTGAGAGCTCACACACTCATTTCTTTGTGTCCTTTACATCAGGATGCTCCTGTCCAGCCTGTGGAAATCCCAGTGGTAAGAAAAATACAGTGTTAATATAATAAAACATCATTCTGCACTTTAGTAAATGAAAGAGAAGAAATTCCTGAGGAATATATATATATATATTTGTAAACATACTTTTACAAGAAAACTTAATCTGGCATCCTTAGACTGAAAACTGTTCAGTGTTTAAGTATTTATTGCAGAACATGCTGTTCTCTAGCCAGCCGATTAGCCATTGCAAAACAAAAGTGAATACATCATGAATGGACCACTAAGTCTTCAGGTCCGTTGACCACTTGTTTAAACAGTCCTCTTCATCAAAATATTCACATTTAGACAAATAAGACAATAAAACCAGGACAAATCAAGTCAACTTTTCAATAACAAGTGTGTCACAAACTGCTTTTCAAAACGCATCAACACCTCACAGATGGCGTTATTGAGACATGAGACATTTTTAGATTTTGTTTTAAGAAAAAGTTTCTTATAACAGAACCATTGCATGATTTTATTTTAAAGACCCACATTCATGGTATGATATTAGTGTAAGATTAACTTTTTTTTACCTTTTCTGTTCATTTAAACCAAAAGTTGAATATCCACAACTTTTTTGTGAGTGTGTAGTAACCGACCCTGTATCATGTGTTGTCTCACCAGGTATCAGAAACTATCCCTGACACTCCGGTAGAAGAAGCTGAAGCCCCCGTTTCTGAAGAAAAAGAGGTACAACAAGTGAAAGTTTATGTTTCTAATTGCAATCAAAAATTTGCATTTGATAGTTAAAAGGTCATCCTCATGTAAGTACTGTTTGCTTTATGCTCTGAGTTTCTTGCTCTGACTTATCTGTGTGGGTAACATTCTGTTTTTCCTGTCCCCCAGGCAGCTGCTGACATTCTGGTTGATGACTTTGTTGTCACAGAATCAGTGTCAGCAGTGGAGGTTGCCATCTCTGCATCTGCTGCTGTCCAGCAGGTTAGAGCAAACAAACTAGAAGATTCTTTAGAATCTCTCTGTCAGTAACCTATTTTCCCCTCTATCTTTAACATTAAACTTGCAGGTTTTTTTGCTGAAACAAAATCAGGGTTGAGCCACAGTAGAAGTTCTGGTGAAGATAAATGGATTCCACTTTGTTGCAGTAGTCACCCATGCACACAGCACCTCTTAATCTGTACATTATGTTGTAGTCTGATTTCTCTGAGGACATCTGCTGATATTATAGTCATTAAAGCAGCACAGTCAAGTAAAAGTGGTATTAACATGGTGAAAACAGCAGATATCTCCCAACCTGTATGTGTTAAAACCTCCAAATGTCACCAGCAAAAACCAAAAAGTCAAGAAAGTCTTTCTGAAGTTTCAAACTAAAATAGGCTGCACACATGACAAACATGCATTTATTTCCACAATAATGAGCCATTTTTACTTCAAAGGTTTTCTAGAAGGTTTTCTTTTTTTTAGTCCAATCCACCCTCTGTTGTTTTCAGGAAATTGAAACCACGATGGAGACCTTCAGCACCCAGCTGGAATCCATGGATGTGACTTTTGCTGAACCTGAGCCTGCTGCTCTGCCTGCTGAGGATGTTATCATTGTATGCTCTATACCGTTCACCACATGGCTTTAAAAACATGTGGCATCAAACCACTAGATGCAAAAGATTTCATTACTCTGCCTGTGCCTCTGTCCCCCTACCTCATATCCCCTGTCCTTTCCAGGATGCTGCTGAGCGGTCAGGTTTGGAAATGCTGTCAGAAGAGGTTAAACCAGAAATCTGTGACATGCCATGTCAGATGCAGATCCCTGCAGAGCCTGTGCAGCTCAGCTCAGCGGTAAATGAATTGGATATCATTGACAATTAATACTTAATTGTAGATTTAGTAATACTGTTATGTCAATTCTTTGATTTTACAGCATATTCACCTGATTTAATGCCTTATTTGCTGTTAAAGGAGATCTCAATGGAGACAGCGTTGAATGGGCACATTGTTCCAGAGGTCTCTATTGAGGGTTAGAGCCACACCACACAGCTCAGAAGGCCTTTTTCTCTGTGTAAGTCCATCAAAATAGTGAATAAATCCTTAACTATCACCTGTTGTCAGGTTTTTCATTATTCCGTAACCAAGCCCCAGCTATATTCGTCTCTTCCAGATTCCCCTTTGGTTATTTGGAGGACTCAAAGCTTTACACTGAGTCAACCGGCCGACCTTGTCATTTTTCAAGGCTTAAGACAGGAAGGCCAGGAAATCGAAGGGACATCCACACTTTGAAGTGCCTTTCCTGTCCTGTCTTCTGTTGAAACATCAAACCAGATGTCACCACGCAGAAACTGCTGGACTCAAGGCAGCTGCAGAGACTAATGGAAAAACAAATTAAACTGTATTAAAAACTGTTTCCCACACACCAAAATCTCATTTGCGTTAGTGGTGGAAGCAGAAGATTAATTAATGACTTGAACATGATGTTTCCATGTATTTTTGCCATTTCTTGAGAACATCTTCCTCCACGCTGCCTATACTTAACGCATGTGAATACTGTAGCATGAGTGATCGGGCCTGTAGTTTGCATTAGGCTGATTACTCATAAAAGAAGGACAACTCGTTTTGTTTTTTGCTACTTTAAAAGTCACTGATTAGGCTCACTGGCATCTTTTTAAGAAACACACTCACAGATTTCCCCTCAACACTCATTTTTCCTGTCCTCCAGTTTTCTTTGTCTCAACTAAGTGCCAATGCTAAGGTTAGTGAGATGCTAAAACAACATTGTAAAGCTAGAGTTGTAGGTCTTATGGCCTCTGAAGCCTGGAGAATGGCAATTTTCTGTCTGTTTCTTTTTCACTTTCTCCTTTTGTAATTCATTTTGTATAGACAGAATGATGTGCTACAGTTTTGTGTTCAAAGCCTGTGCTCTTGAGGGGAAATATGGTGCGATGTGAGGTTTATTGTTGAGCTGTTGATGTGCTGCCTCCACCTTTGAAATAAAGCTGTAACTCATCACAATGAAGGAGTCTGTGTTTTACTTGCCTCTTACCTTAAATAAGCAAGTGCGTCCCACTGCAGAGCATTAGTTTAGGAAATTGAATTTCAGAATAAAACAGCTTAATATGTCAAGTAAACTCCTCACATTTGGGAGGTTCATGTATCGAATCTCTCCTGAGGCCTTTCTGTGTAGCATTCTCTCTGTTCAAGACATGGGATCTCTACTCCAGGTATGTGGGACCTGTCTCCTATTTATCATGTGCCCTGGCTACTTGGCCACAGTGAAATCCCTTTGGCTGACTGGTCAGTATGTATGACTTTCACCCAGGAGTTGGTGGGTTCAATCCCTGCCTGGGTCCTCTTTCACCCAGCAACACTAGGTTTATTGGTGTTTCTAAGAGTGAGCAGGAGTGGTTGTTTGTCTCTCTCCGTTGGTCCTGTGATGGACTTCTAACCTGTCCAGGGCCTTCTGGTCTGATTGCAGATTGTATAAGCTTGAGCCTCTCCACAAACTGGTATTGGAATAAGTGGGTATAGCAGATACATGGATATCAAATAACAGCTTAAATTTGCAGATCTGCCCTATAAAGGCTTTCAAGGGTGTCACTTCTCTACAAGTATTTATTTTGTGACCGTGTCCCATTTGATGAGGAGTAAATTCATTCAGTATTACTCGGCTGTGAACTTGTTTTGTCATCTTCTGTAAATATCAAGATGTAAACATATTTTATGTATTCATATCTATATTTTTCCACACTCGTTTGTGCCTACGCTATTTCTGCTTTCTTATTTGTGTGCTTAGGCCAAGAGACTTAAAAATGTTGTGCTTGTATAATGGCAGCAAAGATCTTGAATGTTTTTCTGGACAGAGGCCTTTGATGGTATTCCAGGAGTCTGTTTGAGTCACTCTCCCAATCTGGAGGCCAAACCCTGAACCCTCCACTATCTTTGATGATGGCTTCCATCTTGACTCAGGTACTTTGAGACATAACTCAGTACAGATGCCCCTTTATATTATTCCAGCCACCTGGTTGTGCCGTTCTATATATGCTCCCTTTCATGCATCCGGGCCGGATATCAGACAACTGCACAGCTTGCTCCTGGGGTCCTGTCTGTTTTGATAGACCCCAGCTTTTGCGGCCCTCATGTTTAGTGCCTGTTCCTATATGCCATGACCAGTCCTGTGTGAAGAACATATATAAAGATACCTACACTTTTAGTGCATGTGTCCACACTAAAAATGAAGACACAAATTTTTATCCCCTCAAATCAAAAGGATTTTTAATCATTTCATTTTTCATTGAGATTTACATTCATATTAGTATGATGTAATTTGGTACAGTTAACACTGCCGATGAGTGGGTCCCCCCCTCCCACACTCCCACCCTCCTCCCTCTTCATACAATTATACTGCCTGAACAAGTTTAAACTGATTCTTTAGCATCAGTCTGTTTTTTTCTTAGTTTTGCTGGCCCCGTGCATTGGAATTTTTAACAAAATGTCAGAAAGCAAAACCGGCAGAAATAGTCACTTCTGCCTGAAAAAGAAAAAAAAAACAACATTTTGACACAAAACGGCAGACTGAATACCCAAATGAAACAGATTAATACATACAGAGTAACAACAAACATGATATACATTTATAAAAGCACATTCGTTTTAATATCTGATGCTTTGGAATGAAAAACAGCAGCAGAGGCTCATCGCAAAGGCCCATCAGCCCTCTGCACACTCCACTTATATATTATGTTAATTTTCAACTTGTGCCATTAATATAAATGAATAATTCATCAACCCTCCCCCCAAAACCTCAAATGAAACATAAAAATAAATAAGAAAAACAAGTGATTTGATTGGTCCGTGAGGTAAAATGTGAAAGTAAAAAAAAAAAAAAAAAAAGGTTGGAAAGATTTTCAATGAGACAAATAACTAACAAAAAGTGAAGACAAGGCTGGGACAAAAAAAACAAGATCACACTCACACAGTTCAGTCCGTAGTGTCATGACTGAATAAATCCACAAGCTGGAATCTTTATAAAGCCACTTGATGGATGATTATATATTTACACTGAAGTGATGATTAAATGACTTAATACAAACACAGAAAAAGAAAAAATCTTGACATAAAAACCAATAGCGACTAGATGAAATCTCCATATTCTCTTTTCAATCCTTAAATCTCTTTTTTTTTTTGTTGTTCTTCACTGAACTGTACGCTGGAGGTGGGCAGAGCCTGGACACAGAGAGCAACAAGCGACAGCATGGAAGCTGGGAAGGCGTGTAGTTTATCACCTAGTAAAAAAGCGAAAACAAAATCAAGCAGGTAGTTTCTTTGCTGTTGCTGCTACAAGAAGAAGAGCACTTCCAGAAAAAAGAAAAGAGAGTTTCTGCCTGTTCTGACTGCTCCGGCTGAAAATCAGTCTAATCCAACCTGCTGCTGTTAGCGGTCTGGTGAGGGAGAGCATGCATTAGTGGGTTGTAATAAAACAGCACTTCAAAAAACAACAGACTGCCAGCTTGGATTTACACAGGACTCAAAAAAAAATAAGTTCAGGGATGCACATTGTTAGGTCAGCCTGAGGAGCGCATCCAGCAGAATGTGTCCGGTGGTAGAAGCAGCACTAGTAGTGTTCAGCAGGTAATCGTTTGAGCTGTGTCCTGAAAAATGTGCAGCAGATGATCTTTGTTCATTCTTTATTCATTATTGGCCGTGGTTGGTCTGCTAGAATCTTATACAGCAGCGGTTTTCTTTTTGTTTTTTATTGTAATTTTTAAAGGTTTATACCGTGGATGTGCACAGGCCTGCAGGTTTAAGATGTCTTCCTATCCTGAAACAACGAATTCAAATGAACTGGATCTCCTCAGCAGCATATTGTCATGTTTTACACAAGCTTGTTAATGAACAATTCATTTCAGTCTGCTGTGTTAAAGCATCTCAACCCTGCACCATGCTGGCTGAGGAATTAGCAGCCATGTCCAGTTTTTTTGTTTGCAACAAATCGCCAAATCTGAGCAGCATTTCATCAGTGCTGGGTAATCTTTTACTTATATAAACACAGCCATCATGGTAATCATCCTGCTACTTTCAAAGAAACTTGTTTAGTTTTCCTTTCACTTCTCTCAGTGTGATTGTCACCTTTCCCTCTCTTCCAGTGTTTGCAGCACCACTCAGACAGTCGCACATATAGGCAGTGAGTTTAAGAACGATCTTGATGTCTATTAGCTGGCCGCTTTGGAACCACTGAGGTTTTGTTTTTTTTTTTACTACAGCCAAACGTGCAGCAAAAGTTTTTTTTTTGTTTTTTTTTGACTGTAGAAACAGAAGAAAGTAAAGGAGGGAGGGAATGGTAGAGAGGACACCTCTCAGAGGCTCTGCGCCCCCTAAGGCCCAATGTGGGCTCAGTCCTGTCCAATCTGGCCCAGTTTAACCCTGGTTTGGTTAGGCCAAATGCATTCCAGCCTGATCTGGTCAAGCAAGGGTCCAGGCCAGGATTTTTTTTTAGTTTTTTTTTAGAAGAGTGCTTTGGATCCTTGGTTCTCAAACTCTGACCAGGCGTCATTGAGTTCCATGAAGATCATCTTAGCGTACTGTTCGTAAGGTTGGCCTTGAGCCTGCAGAGAAACAGATTCACACATAAATAAAAGGCTAAAGGAGCAGCGTCCTGCTACACAGCATGGGATACTGTACCTTATCTGGGTGGACAACCAGAACTGCCTTCCTGTAGTACTTCTTCACCTGGTCAGGCGTCACCAGGTCAGCCATGCCCACAGGCTTCCAACGGGTTTCACCCTCCCACAACACTGTGTGCAGAGTTGAAAGCAGCGCTCGGATGTTTCGCTCCTTCCCCTCGATCCAGTCCAAAATCTGCAGCATCACATGAAACAGACTTTCAGTACTTTTAGCATGGATGAAGCCAAATCAGCCCTTTAGGCCAGTAAGTAATGAAAGAGACTGATGAGGTGGGCAAACTGTCCGGTATATAAGCCAGAGGACAAAGGTCATTTAGTCAATGCCAGTAAACCTCTCGCTTCGCTTTGTTACCTGTACTTTAAGAGGATCCATCTCTTTTGTGATTTCCTGTCTTCTCATTTCAGCGATGGTCCTTGGTCCCTTCCTATCGGGCTTGGAGGAAAAACCTTGAGTGCACAGCAGGTCCTCAAAATCATCTTCTTTTACTTTAGGTTTGGGGCCTTCAATTACAACAGAAAGAATAATTAAGGTAAAGCACGGTGATATCAAATTTGTGCGGAGAAGTCTGGGGAGATTTTTTAGACCCCCTGACAAAAAAGCCAGTATTACCAAATCCAGGCCCGCGAACTCCTCTATCCTCTCTGCCGCCGATAACACTTGTGAAGTTAAGGTTGTAGTTGGGTTTAGAGGGCTGCGTGCCTGCAGGCTGAGAGGCTGAGGATCCAGACATCCAAGCTTTATTCTGGGCTGAGGCAGGTCTTCCAGACTGCCAGGGTTGAGCTTGTGGCTTAGCAGAAGAGGAGGAAGCGGAGGAAGAAGGAGTTTTTGTGCTAAAGGAAGACCCAGAGAAATTACCGCTGGAAGAACCTTCAAGAACACAAGGAAAGATGACCGTTAACCGGGATGTATTAGGCACACTTTAAGTCCAAAGCGAGCGTTTAACAGACTTCTAGGCTCATTGTCAGCTCAGCACTTCAGACCACGTCTTTTACCTGGTAAATTGGAGCCCAGGTTTCCAAGGTCTGCGAAAGGATCGAAGGTCTGAGACTTAGCTTTTGACATGGACGCCGCACCAGAAGCTACAAACACAAAGACAAGATGTTAGTAACAGTTTATTAATTTTCCAGTTAATCTACAATGATGAAATATTTAGTCTTCTACAAACTCCTTAATAAGTTTCTCCACGCACCTGTGTTGGAATAATTGGGTTTGCTGGCAGTGGTGCTCACACCTGCAGTGGTGGAAGCTGCCCAGCTGTCCCATCCACCAAGCAGGTCTGGCTGGCTGGCTGATGATGTCATCTTAGGGGTATCTTTCACAAGTTTATCTGCAAAAAGGAAAATCCAGAGTTTCATTTCTTCAGTTTCTTTTTCCAGTTAGCAGAGCAACGCTGGGCAGCAGGGTTGTAACGGGTTATAACGGGAGAGGATGTGCTTACTGAGGTTGAAGAGGCTGGTGTTGGAAGCAGGGGTGGTGTTGCCGTGAGCTGAGCCAAACCCGCTGGTGGCTGAACTATCGGAGCCCAGCAAGTCCCCGAACAGGTCCAGTCCAGAGGCTTGTCGAGACGAACCGACACTAGAGCCGACACCAGACCCAGAACCCACTCCGAATGGATCGAACAGGTCGCCCGCAGCTGCAACAAGCAGGAAGTAAAAGCAGGAAATGCATTAACGAATAAAAGGAAGAATTTTCTGTAATAATGCGATCAGAGTCGGTCTTTACGTTTTGAGTCTGGTGTGGCTCCACTGGTTGCTCCACTTAAAAACAAATCCTCCTGCACTGCTCCTGTCTGACCAGCAGGTGGTGCAAACAAGTCGTTGAGGAGGTCACTGTTGCTGGAAGCAGCTTTCATTCCTCCCTGCTCTCCCGGATGAGGAGCAGAGGACGTGGCTGAGGACACGGGAGGAGTTTCAGGGTCCGAATTCAAACCCAGGAGATCGGCCGTACCACCGAGAGGAGACTCCTGGACCGCAGGAGGTGGAGTCTGGTGAGAGAGAGGGATGTCAAGAAAAGAGAAAAATGAATAGAGGAAGAAAAAGTCATAACATGATGAAGAAATAAAGAGAGACAATTAACAATCAGAGCTTTTCTGAACCTGGAATTCGGCGTCAAACAGATTTTCGCTGTGGTCACGTGAAAGTGCTTCTCCACTGGTGGCAGAATAAGAGTAAGACTCTCCTTCTGACTGATCACTCAGGTCCTCCTGGTCATTCATGCTTCCACCTCCTTGGCTGTCTGCAGCATCCTGGTGGCCATGCACATCTAGAAATTTAGGAAACAAGTTAGTGGAAGTTTCAGGTTACTCTGGAATCAGTCAGTAAATTACTGAGACTAGAAAAAAAATATCACCTTCCCAATCTAGTGTCTGGAAGAAGTTGCTGGGGTTGGCATCGTTGCCTTCAGGAGATTCTGGTTCTGTAGTGGGAGGACCTTCTGGGGTCTGAGCTGGCTGCAGTGACTCTGAGTCATAAAAAGCAGAGGAACCTGGCTGCCGAGGCAGCTCAGGCTTACCTGTGGTGATAAAGGATTACAGTTGAACTGAGGCTGATGGAAAAAGTGGAAAGTAACTGTGAAATGGAAGGATACGTTAAATGTTTACAAGCGTAGCTCGGATAAGTGAAGGCACTTACCAAACTTGCTGAGGATTTCCTGCTGTTCATCACGAGACGAGAAAAGGATTTTGGGGTTGAGACCTTTGGTTTGGAAGCCCTCCCATGGAGGAGTCTTGGTGCTGGGTCGGTCCCTGGGTTCCACCTCGATGTCCAAGTTAACCTGGAACAAGTCTGGGTATTTCTCCTGGATGTCACAAGCGTCCAAATCATACCTGTGAGGAAAACAGGTGGAAGATAACGGCACATTAATGCAGATAGAAAGCTGTCATCTTGTACAACTGTACCTATTGCAAGACCCGAGTCAGCTGTCAGTCAGCGTCATCAGGCAATAATGCAATTTTCAGCACTTTTTTGTGGCTTCAGGCCGTTTACGTACTTGGCAAACTTGACAGTAGTTGCGTTTCTGGGCACAAAGCCTGTGTGAAACTGGATCTGGAACATTTTCATGGATGCCATCTGAAAAACAGTTTTACGAGATTTAAAATATGAATTTCTCATATTTATCTTCACCTTTCTTTGACATCCTAAAAATGACTCTGAGGCATAAAAGGTTTTTTACTCGGGATGTCACAGGTATTTGCTCATTTCCTCAAATAGTACAGCTACAAAGCTCCCGAAAAGTCAATTTCCAAACGAAGGAAATGTAAAATCTGGTGCTTATATACCTTTGCCTGTAGACGCCCTCCCAGTGTAGATCTTGCATGATAGATCACCACCAGCACATCTCCTTGAACGGTTACATTGAGGGGAATCTCTGCTCTCCCATCTTCCATCTTAAAATCCCTGGAATGAGAGGAGGAAGGGCAGAGAATGATGCAATGAACTATTGTTTCTTTAGATTCTTTGAATAAAGGGGAACCTCAAAAACCGCGTTGTCGTCGGCGACAAACTTACTTCATCTTGTCATACTCCTGCGATGTAGTGAGGACTCTCTCATCTCCGACATAAACTTCGCAGAAGGGCCTGCAGCCGTTACGCTGCTTGTTAAACAGCGGCACCGGCGTCATCATGATGGAGTGAATAATAACAGGCTTGCTGTGAGGGATGATTGGCTCCTCCGCCATCATGTCGCACATATACTCAATGTACCTGACCGTCAAAAGGAAGATGAAGGGCTTGTAAAATTATCCATACAGGTGATGCACACAGCTGTCATTGTAATAACACATCTTTCATTATAGAGAAACAATCATGAGGCCCGGTGAAGATGTACTTCATGCCTCTGGAGTCCAAATCTTTCATAGTTTTTTTCCTTTTTTTTTTTAAAGACTGTTTTTATACCTCTTGTGTGACGGTGCTATGCCGGGCGGGCAGCGTTTCATCGAGAACATGTAGACAGCGGCCTCGGCTGTGGTAAAAAGGCGACAGAAACACAGGAAGGAACAAATGGCCACTGCTGACGCTGCTTTGCCATCCTGCACAAAGACAAGGAGAGGGGAACAATGTAAGTTGACGTTGTTTCTCATTTTTCCCTGCAGAATAATTTAAAACCTCAGATATTTTCAGCTTGATTTAACATTCAGGATTTAAGTTTTCTTTCATCACATGCGTTACACAATAGCCTGACATTTACTTCCCCAGAAAACTATATGATGAAAGTATAGTATATATCATGCATAGGTGCATAACAAAAGAAATGTCTTTACGCTGGATTTGGTAAAAGTTTAATCTCAACTGGCAGTTTTTTCTAATTGTAGCATTTTAAACTATTTCAGTAGAACATGAATTACTGAGTGAACCCAGCAATTAATCTTGTTTAATTCATTTCTGTTCCAAGTTATTTCTGTACCAGTGAGTTATTTCTCCCAGTACCCAGGCAGTGAATGACCTGGAGTTTATATGCTCACAACAGTTACATAAAAATGAGGTTAAAAGAGTTTTTTTTAAAAAGGTGGTTAAAATAAATTGGGGCATTAGTTTAACAACTAAGTGTCAACTCAGATTTTGTCATCATTACAGCTGTAATTTGTGTTTGCTGATGAATGATCCCAAACTCTGCATTTAAAGCTCCAAGTTTGTTTTAAAGTTTAGAGAATTTATGAACAGACTCAAACATTTCTAAGACCCTTTTTCTGTGTTGGTGAGTTTTTAGTAAAACAAGCTGCTGTTTGGCATCTTTTACCTCCACCACCGGCTTTCAAAGCACAGGCGAGTTCAGTAATCATTCTTTGAAAAAACAAAAAAACTCGACACACTAACAGTGAAGTGCTGCACGGATTAAAGTTATTATTTACTCGAGTGAATGCTGTTGTGATCTAATGTTGACGAATAAACTGAGCATACTCCAAGGACTAGTTTACGTACCAGACAGTGCACTATACAGATGTTCCTCTGGTCCTGTTTCAGCCACTGATGCATGTTCCTACACACGTTGTAGAGACTGCGGAGGTTGGGGGCACGGCGAACCTGCCAGTTACACTCCGAAACCTACACACATACACACACACAACTAAATGTAGCAAACTCGTATAGTTTAACATAACAAACAGCAATGATAGACTGATGTGTTAGAAAAGCATAGATGCAAACTACACAGCTGTGACTTTGAAGAATAAAAGTATCAGGGAACGACTCCACACACCGTCACACCTCCAGCCATAAAGATATATGCAGAAACACATCTGATGCACATGATCCATACCCTGTTGTGGAATCGAGAAGGCCGGTAGGATCGTTTGGAAAGGTTAAACACGGCGTAGTGGCCAGCGTGACGCGAATCCAGGAAGAGACGAACATCCTCAATGTTGTTCTTTATCGCTGACTCCACCCCTTCAGCTGGGAAAGACATAACTACACACACACACACACACACACACAACTGCATAGGTAACTCAAAATGTTTCTAAGTGAGACATGCCTCACTTAGAAACACTGGCTGATTAACGAGTTCATGTTCGCAGAAGCCTGATAGAAAGTTAAACAAGTGTTGTTTTTCTTGGAGGGTGATATATCTACCTGCTATTCTGGAGGTGATGTAGGAAATATCCAGGTCTCCTTTGGCATAGCTGCAAAAGAAATAGAAAGTGTACTGAGAATAGGAGCTCACACACACACACACACAGCACATATGGGAGGACATAACACAAATCAGCGATCTCTACAGGAGGTAACAGGGAAAGTAAATTAGTTAGAACTAATGCCGGAGAGCACACAACTATCACAGTGACTATCTAACAAAAAAACAACAGAAAAACTTTGTGTTAAGATAAATTAAGGGTTTGAAGGTCATCCTGCAAATTATGCAAATTAGATTAAGCCAATCCTCAGTTCATTCGTCCACTGAAGCTTTAATGGAGAACGAGCATCACGCAAACACTCATTGGTGCCAATAATCCCACTGTGTTAAGAGTGATGGTCGATAACTATAAATCAAACTTACAGTAGGTACAATTACACTGGAAAAACAGAAAATGAACAGGCCTTGATTTTTTTTTATTGTACTGCAACATTTAGTAGACAAAGCAAAGAAAATTAAACAACTATGCTGACAACAGCCAATTTTGTTTGTGCAGTATTAGGACGGAGGTGATGCTGGTTAAGGCACATGTAGCAGTCATGGTTACTCAGTTAGCAGTGGAGCCATATCAAATATGTCAATTACCACTCACTCATTCATTCATTCATACTGAACAGTGACCCCCAACTACAGAAACTGGCCGTTCATAAAGTTATTTTTGCATAAGCTAAAGATTTTCTTTTTTGGATTTTAGTGAATATTCATGAGCATGCTGAGGCATCTAAAGGTCTAAAAGCTGTATTTGCTGCACAAAACTTGCTACTAAGCAGGCACGTTTAAGTGTTAAACAGATCCGCAGTTCTAATATAACATAAAATGAGTTTGGTGACACGTATGTTGATGATATCTACTCTATTGTACGCCCAGTATGAGAAATCAGTTTTCAGTTCATTTCCCACTGACCCTCCTATTTCTCCTTTGCAGTCTTATTGGATTTGTTTGAACTTTTTTCCTCTGTCTTTCCAGATCGAGTCTTTATTTCTTTCGCATGCTGAAAGCTGGCAGATGTTGGTTATCATCATTTATCTTCATTGTCCAAATTCCCATTACAAGGTTTTTATTATTGACCTTTTTACAAGCTGAGAATTAAAAAAAACAAAGGTTGGTCCACAGTTTGAGAAAAACTTAATTAATTTACTTAATAATTAATTTCATTTATTTATTTTTTTTAGGATATGAAATAATCTTCAAAGAAAGGTACATTTCCAAACATTTCACAGCTTGGTTTCACGGTGCGGTAATCCTCATCCAAGGATTGATCCACTGGCCTTTGGTAGATTACTTACTAAGATCCCCATCTTATCATGGGCAAAGGAAGAACTCCTTAAATTTTGGTGCAAATCCAGATAACAGTTTTGTATTGGGTAAAAAATAAATGGTTGAAAATGGTAATGAATAAAAACAAAGTACTAGCTTGGACAGGAGCTAAGAGTAATGGATTGGTTGATTTGAATCACACTATCAAAGGAGGATTACACAAGTTTACCAGACTGGTCTGGATACAGTTGGCAGATGATCTCTGTCGTAGGCAGATCTAGCTTAACTTATGCAAAGCTTTAATTCAGACAAACGCTTAGTAATGTAAAGAGTTCTGCACCGCATTTCTGTTGTAACATCTTTAAATCAACTTTAGTTTTTAGATTGAACTTTATAGAGCCAATGTGATAATTTCCTTGACTACTTGATACAACGAGGTCACTTTTTACATAAATTAACTGTCCACATCTAGCTCTGCATTCATTCAACCGAATCATTGAGTCTGTGATGTTATGATCAGCAAGCTGTGATGACGGACACAGAGCAGCAAAAGCCTTACTGAACATTTTTCCATCAAAAAAAAAAGAAAAAGAAAAACCACAAACAAACACAAACTACAGAACACACAGAGCAACGCATGAGATGACGCATTTCACCGACCCGTATTTACCTTGGGTTGCTAGGTGATGGACACATAGGGACCATGAGGGATTGGGACAGAGAGAAGAAAAAAAACAACAAAAAAATAAAAATAAAATAAACAAAACAACCGAACCAAATGAAGCACACCAATGACAGCACAACTCAAACTTCAAATGATGTGCATAATTCGGCTATTTAAGGAACATTTTGCAACCACAATTTTCAGTGACGCTTGTTGCTGGTATTAAAATTAGCAGACTAGTTTTATAATTCACTCAGATCAAATCCCGAGTCCCTCCATTCCCTCCATCTGTCATTTTCTAAGATAAGATGTCCCTTTTGTTTTAGGAATCAAGGCATAGTGGTCATCCAGGCGTCCAGCTCATTGTGAGTAATAAGGATGGATTGAGGATCAATATTCCTTGATCTCCAAAAGAAAAAGGAAACTTAATTCTGCATTAGAGTTGTTCCGATACCGGTATCGGTATCGGAAATGCCTCCGATACTGCCCAAAATTCTGGTATCGGTATCCGCGAGTACTGGAGTTCAGGTAGCAGTGAGTACTGGAGTTCAGGTCGCAATTCAATACCACATAATTTATGAAAATAAGTGTATTTACTATAGGTCTATTAGCTCTGACACAGCTCTTTATTGTTCTTAAATCAGTTGCACTGTGCCGCCGTCTGCAGCCTAATGTTTTAGACGGTTACACAAAGAGCTAATAGTAATGATGTCAGCGGTGTGGCAGTATTTCACACTGAATACTCCCACCAGCAATAAATAAGACTAAATTTGAAGATAAATGGCTTCAGTTTGTGTTCATTCATGTTTTACAAAGAGTTTAACCTGAGCCAGGACTTACCACAATGCTAATCATATCGCAGTTATGCAGGTGTACTATGACATTTGTTTTATAATATAGTGGGTATCGGCCGATACCAATAGCACAAGTATCAGAATCGGTATCGGTAGGAAAAAATGGCATCGGAACATCTCTATTCTGCATAACAGAGAAAGTAGAATTAAATCAGTGATAGTTTAAAATCTGAGTGGAGAAAAGACAAAAATAAACAAGCAACAAAATGTTCCTTTACAAAAAGGACCTGGGATCAGGGTAGGAGTGATTATGAATCTTTGAAAAGACAATTTGCAGGTGCACCATAATTAGGAACTGAAAACAAGATGGCTGATAACTGATGAACAGATGTTAATCCGTTTATAAATGCATCATTTCAGCACAGTAGATTAAAATCGTACATCTAGTCGTTAGCTAACATAGTGCAAAACAAATTACTACATTTATTGCTAAATCTTACAAGGTGCTGATCAATATTTGTGTTAAATAAATCCATATCGTCATTAAAATCAGAAGATAGTTTTCATGTTAATGCCAAGTAAGAACAAAAGGTTACAACCACTCAGGTTGGACAAATAAAGCATAACGATGAGCTTGTTGAAATTTGAAAATAAGAAAACTAAGCTGATAACAGGATGTGAATAATTACTTCTGTGTTTCTTCTAGCAAAGTTTGGACTCCTCACCTGGCTACTGACTGGATGACTTTAGAGGACGTGTCCTTTATGTTGGTGAGGAAACGCTCTGTTCCTCCTCTCAAGATATCCAGGAGGCCACTTCCTGCCTGATCAGGATCATATACACCTGGTTGTCATGAAGACAGAGAGAACACGATACATAACATGTACTAGAACAATTCATTTACACACCAGGCCGTAGTTAAGGTGCCAACGCTGCCTTTGGGGTCACCGATCCAAAACTATGGGTGTGGTTCAGAAATATGTCAAATATTGTAGGAATTTGCTTTACTATGATGATTGTAACTGACATGAACAATAAAGAAGGAAAGAAGGAAATATTCTCTTGGGGATTCATCGGTCAGCTTGGAGGTAAAAGAAGGAGATGAATCAGCCACTTTCAGCAGTGCTGAATCTGCCTGCGTTACAACAACATCCCCCAAAGGAAAGAGCAAACAAACTCTGCTTTCCGACAGATGGTTGAGTGGCAGCGCAGAAATCCTCTTAATAGGTATGAGGCAGCTTGTATCCGTGTGTGTATAGGGGGGAAATAAGCTTATTAAACTCAATTAGATAAATGTACAAATAAACCAGAGAAATACTATTTTTTTACTCCGAGTTTGCTCTGTAAGTAAGCTCATAATTTCTAAAATGGTAAACAGTCATAAATCACTTCCAGAGCATTCACACTTTGCTTCTATCAGTTTTGTTTCTTAACTGTTGATTAACACCTTTGATGTCAACATTTTTTTTTTTTACAGTGGAGCCCCCGCCAAGGGAGCATCTCAAAACAGAAGTGAAACGCAATGACTAAAAGATAAAAAGCTAGCTTAAAGTAAATTATCTTTAGTCTCAAGATCACTGAAAGGTTATTTTGTTAGAGAATGAACAGAATTCCACATGCAAAGTTTTTCTAACACAACATTTAATCTTTCAGGTTAAAAAGTGCTAAACCCGTTAGCCCCAGTTAGTCATGAACACCCCATTCAGAGGGAAGGGAAACTTTCAGAAACTTGAAAATGGGCTGGATACTCTGACACTAGTGTCATTTTTAAGTATCATGTATGAACTGCTAAGCTGATGTACCGCATACACCATAGTAATACAGCAGATGACACCTTAAGGCTGGAGGTGGGGAAATAAAGGATTGCAAACTAATGGTCATATGTTGGATTTCATGGGGGGGAAAAAAAATGATAGAATGACATAATTATTGCTTCCCAATTTCAACTCGACTAACAAAAATACCATCATATTTCAACGCAAACACTCTTACCTGGATTGTTGTGGACATTGTGGATCTGCATGGGCGGCTGTGCTCCATTGTTCCCAAAACCTCCGTTCTGCTCCAGCAGCTGCAGACATTCATAGCCGTCATACACCGGTCGCCAGCAATAATACGTACTCAACATTGTTAGCGGCACAGAAAACAAGACTCAAACAAAATGGATCGAAAAAAAAAGAAAAAAAAAAACTCAGAAAAATCGTGATCCAAGATCAAATGATGGAGCCTGTAATTACAGAAACATTACAAAAAGGTGGAGCAAAAGTCATCAAATTCATGAAAAAAGTAAAAAATACAAAAATTTCCCCTTAAAAACGCTTTAGAAAGGGGAGGATTTCCATTAAATCATACATTAAATCAATCTCATGATATTAAACAAAACGCAGTTTTTCCTTCATATGAGTCTGTAATCCAGTTGCCGGAGAAGAGAGGAGCTACTGAGATCCGGATAGCATCTGCACCTCTCTGAGCTGTAAAATCAGACTGGGTCAGTATCTCACTTCCATCTCTGCTCATCTATCTGCTACATCTCACAGCCTGTCTCTCCATATGTCTGCGCTAAAGGGAGAAGGAGGAGGATTGTAATCTTCTTATGTCCTGTAGGGAAACCCCTTCTTAACCCTAATCAGATCAGCAGTCGCCAAATCTTGCCCTCACCCTGCACACACAGAAATTTGTAAAGCCTCTGGTGAACTTTCGTTTTTGAAAATAGGCACGCTAATTTAATTGTAATACAAATTGAGATTAGGGTGAAGAATGGTGATACTTATCCATCCATGAGGGAATTAATGGACACCAAAAAGTTGCCGGAGAAGAGAGGAGCTATTGAGATCCGGAAGATTTTTATCAATGAAATCAGCTTTACTTCAGTCACAACTATGAGTGAGGATTTAGTGATAAGTAGCAGGATTTATGGGTTTGTGGCGAGAATCACAAGAGGCTGCGGTCGAGGAGTTAAACTAAAATCTTAAATCTGATTGCACTCAGATTACTACTTTTCTGCTTTTAGTTTCCTGCTTTTATGACGACAACGGGACAGAAATCAGCAGCTGTGCTGCAGAGGTGTTATGTGTTTTCTGAATTTCCATTCACCCATTTCTAGGCTCTGTATCTCTGCCTCTTCAGGGCACATCAGCATGATGCCAGAGGGGGAAAGAGAGAGAGCAGCCAGGAAAGGAGAATACAGACTCCTCTGTGCCCACCACAGTGTGTGGGTTGTGTCTGAAGCTTAGTAAAATAAACCCCCTCGGTAGTTTGGGAGGGATTCAAGACTCAGTTTGCACATTAACACATACAAGAGCCCGGTGGTCGGCTTGTTGATAACCAATAATCACCAAGGACGCACCTCAGTGGCTCAATCAAGTGACATTTTCTAGTAGCTGAAGTTGGTCCAAGTATCAAACAGGGACACGCATCTGGAGACGGTTTTATGGCGGCAGTTAAACACACGTACCTCTGTAACTGGAGACTTGGGGTTGACGTTGCGCGCGGCTGCTATCTCCTGTAGCTGGTTGACCAGTTCTGTAATAGAAAGTCGCTCCTCTGGGTTCACTTTCAACATGGAACCTGGAAAAAAGGAAGAGGAAACAAAGGATGCATTGGAGGAAGGAGAACCTGAGGTTAGAAGAAACCAGCAGGCTGTACTTACGTATGAGCTCATGATACACAGTGTACTTGACATCGTTCTGGGGAATGGAGTACTTTCCGTTGACTATTTGCAGCTTGGCCCCCTCCTCAAATGGATGCTGCTTAAAACACAACAGGTAGAGGATGCATCCTAAAGCCTGCATGGGAGACAAAAAGCAAAAATCAAACCTTCAACTTGTTATTTATTTTGATCAAAAGCAGAGTCAGATAAAAAACATAAGTGAAGGAACCCTGACCCAGATGTCTTGTCTCTCATTGATGGGAAAGTTGGAGTAGAGATCGATCATCTCCGGTGTCCGGTATGCCGGAGTGGTGTTCCTTGTGATCTAGAAAAAGAAAAAGATGAGGTATCCAGTTAAAGCTAACTATTTATAAATCTCATCTTTGATTCTGATGTTTAAGACATTTTGTCTCTTCCAGTACGATGATACTTATCTTCAGAGTACTAAACAGGCTTTTGGTAAAATATTTAAAATTAATTTTTTTTAAATCTTTTGATCTTCCATCATAAAAAATCTCCTTTGAGAACATGTGCTTGGCATTGATACAGATTATTAGATCTTGAGACTCTGGGGTCCTGCCTACTGAGGTCATATGTGGCAAATGTCCCTGATGTGAGCATGTGTATGCATGGTTATGGTATTAACATGATTGACCGGATCGATCAGAGCTTCCTGGACCTTTAGTGGTTAATCTAATCAAAGGTTTCTGGTTTCTGAACTCATTACTGCTACAGATCCACTGAGACCTGGGAATGTGCCGTTCTCTTTTTTCTTTATGAACTGACCTGCATAGTGAAATCTAAGAACATAATAAACATGTAAGATCAATTTATATCCGTTATTTAGAACCAAATGTTGACACACAATTTCCCATCTTATAAAACAGAATTTTGTTTTCATTAAAAATCATAAAATCATTATTATTAGGGAACAAATGGCTTCATTGCTAAAAAAAAAAAAAAACAGCTGTTTATCGGGTGATCTTTTTTCTAAATCAGATACAATTTCAATGCTCATTAGATGTAATAATTTTCAGGTGAGGTATATTTGTGTTATAAGGAAAGCTGTGGCCTGATAAACTTCTTGCTTTAAAGCGTGTCCAGTCATAGGGCAGCTTCTTTTGCAAGTGCGAAGCCATCCAGAGGAATGCAAAGCTATTGATGTTGCTAAACTATTCAGCTGTGACTGCTGGACAGCACAAAAAGGTTGCAGCAAAACTCACACGGACATGAAATCTGAGACTACTACTGAACTACTCAAGCATCCTGCAGTGTCCAAAAGTAAACGGCCTCAAGTGCTCAGACACATGCCTAAGGTAAAGAAGGCAGACACGCCAGCGCTAACAATAAGAGACACAAGCAACTGAAACAAATAAAAACTGTAACAGATAACAGATTTTTTCTTTAAGGTTTTATGACTGAACTGATTAAATAACAGAAAGTTTTGCTGGACCACAAGAACCGACCTGAACCTGGATCTGTAATGAACAGAGGGATCGCTTCCATTCAGGTGCCTCCAAAATTTAGGAGGGTTTGCGTGGGCTGCTGTGATTTAGGATTTAGGATAAGATTGTTAGACCTATTAAGGTTTAAGTTTTTTCAAGATACATTCTTATTGCAAATGTATAGGAAGACTGCAGTGTTCAGTTAACCATGATCTTAATATTGAACAATACTTAAATGCAGACTTAAATATTGTTGATCGCCTCCAGAATGTGAGTGACAGACCGCCACACAATTTACTTAAGGACGATTTAGTTATTTATTCATCTGATGATGAACTTTGGAAAACCTACAAATGTCGAACTAATTCTTTGAGCTGACATAAAAATTTTATTCATTTTTTATTTTACAAGGGAGGTCTTGGAAATATTATACAATCACCGGTCCCTTTATTAGGTAAAATTTCTGTAAATTACTAATCAGCCAATCACATGGCAGCAGCAACCCAGCGCATTTAGGCACGTAGACATGTTCACAAAACTAAGGAAACCCAAAGAAGAGCAAGGGAGTTGAGTTTCCTACTGTGTGGGGAGGCTCACAGTACAGGTAGGATGCAAGATGGATGCAGAACTAGCATGTCACTTAGATAACAGCATAAGCCATCATCTGATGGCTACTTCCAGAAGGATATTGCACTGCACAAAGCTCAGATCCTTTCCGACTAGCTCCTTGAACATTGAGTTCCCTGTTTTCCACTGGCCACCACAGTCACCAAACCTCAATCCAATAAGGAAACTTTGGGATGTGGGGGAACCGGAGATTCTCGTCGTGGATGTGCAGCAACTGTGTGATGCCATCATGTCCATATGGAGCAAAGTCTCTGATGAATGCTTCCATACCCTTGTTGAACCCATTCCATGAACATTTACAACAGTCCTGAAGGCAAACAAAGTCCAACCTGACACTAGGGAGGTGCATGTGATAAAGCGAACGTAAACACACTGCCCTGAAAGAGCAGCCTTTTCCTTTGCTGGACATCCATGTGTGTGTGGTTCAAAAAAACTGTAAGCAGACTGAGCACAGTGTGTAAGCTCACTGCCTGTAAAACTGATATTTGAGTGTGTGGGAGCACCTCATCCTCCACCATGGACCTCTTCTGTGCAGACCAGCTGTAGTCGGGGCGATGCGACACTGTGGTGGAGCTGCCAAAGTCACACAGCTTGATGGTGCCCTGATTACTAATCAAGAGGTTCTCAATCTGCAACACATCAAAGCGGATGCATTCATTACTACTGCATGTCACGTTTTTGTTTTTTTTAACCATTCATCAGGCCTCCCAGTCATTGTTCACTCATCCAGCCTTCAGGGACAGACCCACCTTGAGGTCTCTGTGGATGATTGGAGGTTTCTGTTTGTGCATGTGCTGCACAGCGCGGCACGCCTGGTAGAAGATTTTCAGCACGGTGTCGCATGACAGAGGAGCTTTCTGCTCCACCCGCTTTATAAAGTCCACCAGCTGACCTGAGGTGGGAGAGACACAGACACAGGACTGAGCCCGAGCCAAAAGATAAAAGTGGGCATCTTGTATCATGTGAGAAAGAATAACACAATCCGATGAAACGGGCGCCTCACACAAATCAGACTCGGATAGTGGTAGGTGCTTTGAGCCTTTTTGCATTTCGTAGCAGCACCTATGTTAAAAATGTAAATGTTATAGTTACAAAAGTTTTAATTTTTTCATGGTTTTGTTACAAATAACTGTAAAGTTCAGGGAACTGCAGATAACAGTAAAAAAATCAACAAAAATAAAATGTGTTTTAGTAAATAGACTCCTTATTAAGAGTCTTACTGTATGTATCTTGAGTGTTTTCTTCGAGGTCATTTCTGTCACACTGAAATGCAGACGTGCGGTTACACTTATGTTACGCAAAATCAATCAAAAGCTGGAAAGCGTGTCTACAGGAAATAAAAACCACAAACGGGAAGCTTGCATCACAAACGGCTTTCGGTTCGGGGTTGCTGAGAAAGCAGCTGCTCTTACATCTGATGAATGAATAAGCAGCAACGGCGCTCTGAAGAAGCAGAAAGAGGAAGAAGCACGGATAAAAGACTGACAAAAACCGCGTGTGGGAGTGAGTGTCAGTATTTACCTTTGCACAGCTCGGTAAGGATGAGGAACTCGGCCTGACCGGTGTCGGACTCTTCCTTACTGATGGAGGCAGCAGAGGAGAACTGGACTACGTTTGGATGACCTGACAGCTTTTTCTGTGGAGCCACGGGGTCAAGGAACAGACAAATCAAGCACTAATATGACTTCAAGCCTTTCATGAATCATATCTGACTGATGCTGCCAGTTTAGTTTGTCTAATTTTATAAAGGAATTGGTGCAAATCTTGGAATTTGACCAGTAGATTTAGCTAGTTTTCAGCATCATAGGTCAAATGAGAGTTCAGCTGCCTCACCAGACGATATATCAACCTAAAATTATTTCATCATATTCAAGATAAACACTTAATCACAGATTTATGCATCAAATTGTTTCTTCTCTTCAATTTCTATCCTGGTCCTTGGTTTTTCTCGCATATGACACAAAGCTAGAATAAAACTAAACACTGTCAATACACATTAGTTCCTGTAATACACATACTGACTTTATATAGTGTCTAAATTGTAAACTACAAGTAATCTGATAATGATAGTAAACTACATGAGAAAAATCTTGACGTCTGATGAGCGCGTAAACAGAAATTATCCATTATGATTCTAACAAAAACATGTCTTTTAAAAGATTAAGGATACCATGAAGCAAACTTCTTGTATGATTTCCTTGTTCTTCTCCTCCTCATTGGACAGCAGCCTCTGAAATGAAAAACATTTAATCAGATCGGTTTGTGCTTTCATCCTTTATTCATCACCCTTTTAAAACCATTAAGCTGATTCTGAAATGTATAAAAGACACAACAGAGCATCAAGTCCAAAGTAACTGCAGTATTAGAGCAGAGACCACTCCATATGCTCCAAAATTCTTCATTAAAAGACGATTATTTAAAGCGTTTCTGCATGTCCTAATTTTATTTTATTATCCATTGAAAATGACAAGATATGGGCAGAATCTGTAGTATGTAGCAGCAACCTTATAACAAAAACTGAACTTTTTCTCTATAAAATTACAAAGTCAAGGATTTTTTGTCTTGATCTACATGATTTTAAAAACAAAGAAAAATAAATAAAAAAAGCAAATATCAACATTGGTGTAATCATTATTGAATGACTGGGCCAAAGTTACAAGCTTTCTATAATAGAGTGTGACACGTCAGTGACATCTTAAAATAACAAGCAGTGGAATTTCCTGTCCATTTGTCATTCATTAGTGTGACTGGGCTCTAAATAAACACATGTAAAACCACATATGGGTTAATATTTCAATTTTTTCCAGTATAAACGAAAACTTCTAGTGGAGGTTGGGCGATGAAAGAAGCTAATCATGTTGCTTATTTGTCCTGCCAGCACTACCACTACATTTCCCATTAACACATGTTAGATGGAGCATCAGGCTTACTTTAGCGTATGGAGTCATTTACGTGCTACCGCCTGCCTGAGCGAGGTGGGGCTGAATGAGAAGCGAAATTTGAATGAAGTGACGTAGAAAATGAAAAACAAAACTGTTGTAGAGGCTGGACAGTGTGAAGAATGAGGCTGGTGAGAATACAAGAAAAGGAGTAGGGGAGAACGTTGACAATGAAAGAAGAAGCAAAAGTCACAGAGATCTGGCACGCAGATAGTTTACGTTCACGCAGGCCAGAATTTGTGCACAAACACTATAATAATGCAAGCTAAGGGAAGTGAGAATATCTAGAGTGGCACGGATTGAGACAAAGGCACAGCACCTCTGATGAGAACGCTGAAGACTTTTGATTGTGTATAAATTAAATGAGGACTTAGGATATGCTGTTTTGTTTAGATTATTTGTATTTTTGTTTAAAGTGTTTGACAGACAAAATTCTTCCTTTTGGTGAGTTCAATGGATACAAGTTCATCTTACCTTGAGGGCATAATCTTTACCACTGCTCATGTCCTGGGCCTCATACACGAAGGCAAATCCACCTTAAAAAGAAAAGGAATTTTTTTTAAATGGTATTACATCGAAATGCATAGCACATTACTAGTAAAATGACTCACAACCATCAGTTTTGCATGTTCAGTGTCTTGCAAGAAGTGTACAACGCAGCTCAGGATGTGTTGTAATGCAGCCCAACGCAACAACCGTCTCGAATCAGCGTCACATTTCTGTTAAACTCTGGACAGATTGAATTTTAAAGTGGTGGCTAAAAAGTTCTGAGATAGTACTAAAAACCAAAGAGAGAACATTTCCAAGATCTATTTTTTATGAATAATTAATACAAATTTGATTCTGCGGGAAGTTGAATCAATGGCATTATAATGATGGTCACAGAGAGCACCGCTCTGCACACATTTCCACTAACATTCGAGCTGAGAAGTAACACTTAACCACAGTCTTATCTGTCGATCACTGTGCAGTCACAGCAGAATTCCGGCTGAAATGTGCGGCTGGAAAACAAACCTTACCCTGGCAAAGTTTCTGTCTCCAGCTCACTCAGCTCTAAATACATGTTTTCACTGAAGGAGAAGCTGGAATGTGAACAGCTGATCAGAGTCACAGCAATCATAAGATATCCATCAGAGAGCAAAGAGAATCAGTTTAAATTGGTATCATCAGCCTGCCATAGAAAACGACTGGATGTATGGACTTTATGAGAGGAACAGACGGCACAACACTGGCCTTGTTACGAGGTTTAAAAGTCACGGAGGCTGGTGGACTAAAAGAAACGTACTCAGAAAGCCACAGTCCAAACAAGAAATGGGAAAGGTTACCATAGCAATGAGTAAATTAACTACCAGCCTTAGTTTGCACTGTAAAAAACCAAAAGAACCGGCTCAAGATGCTAATCTTTAACAGTGTTTAACTCTGGACATGAGTAAGACGGCCCAGGGGTGTGTACAACAATCTGACCTTGCTTGGGAGTTAAACCCGCAACCTAATAGTCATGCACCCTGATGTTTTTAACATGAGACGGACAACACTTGTTTTATTGGATTCTTGAGCTCAGGTTTTACACTGAACAAATCTTGCACTTTACTAACATCACTTGGCTCAAAGTTCAATGAACAATTATCGACCCAGTTTATAAATAATTGGCCATTACAGGATTAATACATATAGAGAGCAAGTGATTCCACTCAAAATGCAAACTCACGTCTGTGACGATCACATGTCTTCCTGTTTAGTGCCGGTGAAAAAAGGGGTAGATATCTAAAAAGTTCCATTATGTTTGTCTCAGCGCAAGAAGAATACGCTGTTATCACACCAGTTTGCATGGGCCTTTGAACAGGGGAGAATATTAGCGTAAGATGATATCAACTTTTACCACCTGCCTGGATTTGAAAAAAGTCTTGTTTTTAAATTTAAACCTGTTCGGGGTAGGCGCCATCACAGTGTTTTCATCTTAATGATCACACTGGTAAGTGTGGATTATAGTTAAAAGTGTACACAAACAAAATGTTAAGAAGCCACTTTAATAAGCAGTTAACTGTTCATCCTACTAAACTGGTGTAAACATTTAATTTGTAAGCATTTCTTTTCTTCTTCAAAGTTTGAGTATCCCAAAATTAGAATTTATCATCTCTAACTGCTGAAATGTTTTTATAACATAGATATCCGGTATAGGTTTTGTTACTGAACATCTAAAATGGGTGAAAGTCACTAAAATACTACACTTGAAGGGATGAAATCTGTAAGATTTAGTTGACAAAGTCCTAATTTAAGGTGGATAGAAGTGGCTCACACTGGTCAAATTCTTCAATGTTGATCAAGTATATTATCAAGAAATCCTTAGTTATGTGTTAGTTGTGAATTAATAAACAAAAAAAAAGTCATTCACTTCTCAAAAGGCACAAATGAGCTTGTTCTACTTAAACTGGGAAAGAATGAATATCTTCTAGCACACAAAAGCAACCTGATCAGTCAGTTTCCAGATGTCCTGTAACCTAAGTCGTACAAAAGCATCCAGGAAGCTGAGCTATGCAGGACCAAATGGGAAAACAACAGTTTAGTAGGAAAACAATCAAATAGATCTCGATCATATATTTCATTCTGTACCAAACGCCGTTATGACAGCAACAGTCAGCTGTGAACTAATTCTCACTTGTCACAAGAAAATAAGCAAAGTTTTACAAAAGCTCTGATTTGGATGTTTGTATAATCAGCAGGTTTTGTTAAACACGCTGTCATCACTTCTACTTGCCATCCTGACACCGATACTATGATCTTTTCTCTGAGCAATCTAAAGAAGGTTCTCAAGTAAGATACGTCCTTGCAGATTCATTTAGACGCAAACTAAGTTTTTTTCTATTGAAACATCACGGTCTGAAAATAAATTAAAACCCCGTTAACGTGATCGAAACCAAACTACCAACTGCTGTTTATTTGGTGACTCACAGCACTGCACTTGCTAACGCCGCTGACTACCACAGGTATGCTGCTAGCGGGTTAGCCGGTTCGGCTACATGGCGTGTTTCCTCGCATAACATGATCGTTGTGGTATGTCATCTCACCTTCGGCAATCACCCTCTTGATCCTCAGTTTCATGTCACCAAGCTCAACGACCTGTCCAACGAAGTCATTCTGGTCCCGACTGGCCGCCCCGGACGCGCCGGGCCCGGCTAGGAAATCAAGTGCCGACTGGAACAGTGACATCTTTATTCAGCGCCCGTTTCCAGGCAGCTTCCGGGAAGGGAATGGGTGATCTTAGTTCCTGCAGGCTGAGCTGATTAACTCTACAAATGTTCGTGAAGTTAAAAAGTCTTATGATCAATTGATATTATTCTTTCACTGGAAGCATACATCCTCTTCCTGCTGCTACACCGACGAGGCCACCATCATCACAGTGCTGACTTCCGTGAAGAGTGATGACGTTCGACACGACTCGATCATGTGACGTTGAAATAAAAAAATAAAGAACACGACTTTAAATCAATCAACAAATCAATCAACAAATAAATCAACAGATAAATAAACACTTTTTAAATATGCTACGTAAAATTAAAATATGACTCAAATACAAACACGATTATTATTATTATTATTATTATTATTACTATTATTATTTGGTACACTTTCACATTACTGTATGTCTAGGGTGGATTAGCCAGTGATGATGGTCTGTCTTCCTTTTAACATTAACATCAGGGTCAGTTGGTGAGATAATACATGAGCCAACAACAGCTGGGCCTGCATCTGGGGCTCCATGTAACCTGTATAACAGCAGATGTGGGTCAGCGCCTAATATTCCGAGTATTACTGCGGCTGGACTAAAAAGCTTTATCCAGGGCTGGACATGGGATTTTCTATTCATTCATCATTGTGAGCCATACCTTGACAGGAAGGAAGTGGCATGATGGGACATTGAATAGATGCAATATAAACCAAAGGTTTTGAAACATCGGATGCAGACATCGCTGTATCAACATTCGGTATCAGTGACTCTGAAAGTGTTTCTATTAATCCCAAGCCTAGTTATTTGTGTATAAGATATACTTGTAAATGTAAATCAAGACAAAATAATATAATGGGACTTCAGAACTTAGGTTTTGACACACTTATATTGCTGTGTGCAAAATGAAAAAACTTTTATAAATCATGAGAAAGCATTTACAGTAAATAATCTAAAGGTTGCAGTAACTTGGAATCTGACATATTTACCCAATGCAACACTTTCCAGCACAAACAGCTGACCGAGGGGAAATATGTTTTGGCAGCACTGACTGGAAAGAGGGTGAAATAAGACTGCAGTGTTTCAGAGGGAAACAGTAAATTTTTGTGTCCGATTTATTTAACTGTAATAAATTAAATATAACTACAGTCATGCGGAAACGTGGAGCTGGAAAATCTAATTCTTCATCTTTGAAATGTGTTCAGAACTAAAATCTGTCATCTTGAACGACATCCATCAACCCACAACAACAAAACTCATTTGATTTAAATTATTCAACAAAGACATCAATGAATTTTCTTAGCATGTAACCATAATGTGCTTATATTAAACCTTTCATCTGTATTTTCCTGCAGCCATGTTGAACCTCTGTTCACTTACAACAACTTGCTGAAGAGCTGAATTTTATACACAATATTATATATTTATATATATATATATAGCCTATATATATGTATATTTATATATATGTGTGACTGTTTCAAAAATGATATCAAATTTGTCTAAATATGAACATTTCCAACTCCCTTTGTCTTTTTCTTAGTGCAGTTATGTGAGGAAATTAGTGGCAAGAGTGAGAACGCTTTCATACCTGCAATTGCTAAGCAACAGGGGACTGGAGCACTATGGGAAATTCTCACACACTAGGTAGGCTGTCTCATTTCATGAACAAAAAAACGGCTTCAAAGCATGCAGCCTACGGAGGCCGCTCTGCAGCCTTTGTAGGGTGCGCGCTTCATCGTGCACAGACCCTGAAATGAGACCCACCTAAATATCGGGTATGATCTCATGTCTCTCTTTGTGGGATGTCTAAAGAGCCAGAGGGCATGGTTTATCAGCATGAGGAAAATCTGGACGGTCATCCTAAGCTGAAAGGTCCGTAATGCAGAGGAGTGACTAACATGCACCAAATGACTGTGCATCCAGCCTGATGCTACAGCATGAAACAGAGAAGCTTGGGTTTTCACAACATATGAAAGAGTCTGACGTTCTTTTTCTTCTCAGGTAGGAACATTCTGACGTCACTGCATTTTTTATTGCTAGTAGTTGTTTTGTTGCTACTCAAGGGAGATCGTTTTCCTTAGGTAGATTTGAATTTTGATTACAAAGTATCTGCAAACCTTGAAAACCCAGACTAACTGCAGAACATTTCATATAATTTGACCACTGCTTCATGTGAAAATAATTCTTTAACCCCTAGTTTCTTTTGTTTGTTTCTTTTTAACCCCAACCCCAAATGCTAATGCACATGTTTAATCATTCCCCTCCTCTCCCAACATTTAAATACTTAGCAAAACTATAAACATTTCAAAGTGAAGGGAAATGTAGCCATGTGACTCATTTGAAAGCAAATGCAAGAATGCCTGGATTTTGGAACACGGTAATTAAAATAATTTCAAATCATTGTGTTTGTTGTCAAAATGTGAGATTATACACTCTAGACTAAAGCAGCCATTACATGTATCTGGAGTGAGATTCTTCCTTGACTGATTTAAAAATGCAATATTATGGCATTTGCGATAAACAACCTAAAATATACAGAACAAAATCCAAAAAATGTTAGATAAATTGAATCATCTGCATTTTTCTTCGGTCTTGTTGAGCACTCGGACCACATTAAACCACATTCACTTTCATGTTTAGTACTTCAAAGTCTGCATAACCCAGCAGTTTATTCTATATTGCACTCCCTCACACGGATGAATGCATCAGAGGAAATGTAAGGTTACTTTTCTTGTCAAGGACGCTTTAAAATGTATTCAGATAAAGTCAGGGATTGAACCAGCAAACTCCTTAAAGATAGATCACATCTGTCTATTTTCTCCCACTACAGCAACAACTTATTTCAAACATGCAACTCATACAGACTACTCTTCGGGGGGTGCTCAGTCCTGTTGAGAAATTGTACATTTATCAGCGTGCATGAAGATTTTGATTTGTTATATATCTCCATAACATTTGAGCAATATTAGCTATTCTCATGAAACCCAAATGAAAATATACAAGGGGAACATTTAAAATACATTTCTTTGTAGTTGTCCACAGTATATAACAGTATATACTTCAAAGCACCATACCATCAAAACAGCAGCATCATGTTTCATCATTTACTCTGAAACTTCAGAGATGTGGTGCAACCATAAAGGCTGCTTTTTTAAATCAAAGTTAACACAGGTTAAGGGAAGTAAAAATAGGCAGCATTTATCATTTCCCATTTATCTGATCAGTGTCAGAATGAATAAATGCTATTCAACCAGCTCTCTTTGATCCCCCTCTCTTCCCTATCTGTGAGGGCAGATTGGCATCTCTCCAGTAGCCAACGAGATTGGCTGCATAAATGGAATTGCCCCATTTGCCAAGTGTCAGCTGGGGGAAAAAAGGGGAACATTCACAGTGTTTACAAGAACACTGAGGTAAAATGCATTCCTGGCGCAACAAGTGTTTCATGTGAAATTCTGGTAAACATTCTTACTGTGACATTCTTTACAGGAAAGGGTGGTAATCTAGCCCAGAGGCTCTATCATAAACACAAGAGATGGACTTACCTGTCACAGAGAAGGCCAAGAAGATGGCGAGCGGATCCAACAAGGATGCCAAAAGGAGACAGAAGCAAAAGAGGGGAAAAAAAGGGTTTAATTCAAAACTTGCTTTAAACTTTCTGATGCAACACACAAGTCTCCATGAAAGTCTCATGAGCTGTAGCAGTCGATGGAAGGGCCTGATTACATCGTTCCTGCTTCAC
>JAVQJG010261723.1:0-18209 GCA_036024015.1 Craterocephalus amniculus
TAAAAGTTCCCATTGATATTACTAATAATAATGAGAAGAAACACCTTTTTCATTAATATTTGACACCTATAAATGAGATCCACCAAGTCCTAACTCATTGTGAATGGTGTAAATCAGATTTTAATGGCCATATTATCTATAAAATTTTGTGACATGTTGTTGCTCTGATCCTTTTTCCGAGGGTGTGAGTTTATTTGTGTTTTCAAGCGCTTGTCCACTTACATTGGCACTCAGCTGTGTCGTCAGGGCGGAAACCTTTTCCTGGGAGGCGTCCAGCTCACGGCGCAGCTTACGGATCTGCGCACGCAAAAGCAAAAAGCACATCACAGAGGGCAGACACAAAAGCGTGCGCCACGCCAACACACGCAAGCATCCAGACACACAACGTGGAAAAACAGCAGCAGCAACAAATGAGGGAGGCTCCCAGATTGGAACGCAGATATTTCCAGGTTAACAGACCAAACACTGCGAGGGCATAAAAGAACATGTACAGGTGTTCAGAGCGGAACAAGAGCCTGGTACAGGGTCAGCCACAAAACGCTTACACATGTAACTGGATACAACTGTGAAAACATCCCCATGTTTCAACAAGTCCAGCCGCTGCATGCGGAAAATTAAAGGAGGATGGAAGCGCTGAAGGCGGGCTGATGCTTACCTCAGACTGAGACTTCTCCTCATTCTGTAAAACAAACAACAGAAGAAGAGAAAATCATTAGATGACAGACAGATATGAATGCTGAAAAGCTTTAATGAAACAGAACAGATGTAGAATCTGCCGGAGGTGAGACCGCACATGCTCAGACTCCTGTTAGATTTAGCAGATCTGTGGAGGCCAGCTCTATAAAACGTGAGGATATTGTCTGGTGTAAAATATCTGGGAAGCAGAGATATCTTCCTGAAGGCACTTCGCTGTGTGTGTGTGTGTGTGCCTCATTGTCCTCATGGGCCGTACAGGGAACAATGGCAAGACAGGACAGGGAGGCCGATACGCAAACAGTCAGAGCACGCAAGACAGACGCTTGCACGAACACAACACACCCTGTTGCTGCTCACCAAAACACAAGCATACTGCACCCTCATTTACATGTAAACACTGAGCCGGGAACTGCAACAACATCCGGACATGTTTGTTTTTACTGAGAGGTCAGACAATCGCAACAGTTGGAGACTAAATGCCAAAAAGTCGTTACTACTCAAGACATCAAATGGACAAGAAAGGAACATATCTGTACGTAAACAAAGTAGCTGCATAGGATTTTTCTCATGGTTCCATCAAACACTACAACATGTGTGTGTAGCTGTGTGTGTGTTAACACATCTGTGCTGTGGTTTACAAAGCGCCCACACATGGTCTGCACACACACCCAGCTGATCCTAGAAACACAAACACAGCAATCTGTGTTGGAGATGCAGCCAAAACATAAAGATGTCTCACTCTGATGGAAAAGTCTGGACCAAGTCTTCACAAATAAAAAACAATGAAGGGTTTCCACACATTTAGGCTTAAAGAGAATCAATCACGACATAGAAAACGGAGCTGAATCAGTAAAATCATACATGCAGAAATCCCAAAAAACTGTAAAAAAGTATCATTAAAGAGAGCAAAAGCTTCTCCTCCCACAGACCTGCAGCCTCTCATTCCTACCGTTTGCTGCCAGGATGTGACTGTTCCCGCCAGGGACAACGTTGCCATCATTTTGCCTCCACTGTCTCTCCTGATCGGACTTCCAGCCTGTGCTTCTCTGCCTCTGAGGCCCAGACAGTTTCTGAGAAATTCCCTGCTGCACCTGCCCAGGTGAGTGATCCAGCCCAGAGGGAGGAGGAGCTTCACCGTGGAGCACTAGGCTCGGATTAGTGTATATCTATATGTGGGCAGTGCTCTGTCTGCGTGACTTGAACCAGGCTCTTTTCTCCCAGGAGGTTTGAGTCAGTTATTTGGATGGATTAAAAGGTACATTTGCTGACTGTAATACTCAATAATTCACTGTAACATTGGCTAAAGCAGAAACCGGTTCCTCCTGACTGGATGCAGCTGGGAAGCTAGCTGAGCTAAGTTTCATTCTGTAGTATTTGTTGAACGCCGTGGTTGGAGCTACAGTGAAACGTGTCATGTTTACACGCTACCCCTGTCCTCATCAATAAACAACCAGGAATTAAGAGTTAAACATTGAAGTGGGAGATTTAACAGTTGAAAAACAAACTATGTAATAGTTGGCAAAATGTCCCAGAGAAGGAATTCCTCCCAGAAATGCGTAAATGCAGAATTCAAGCAGAAGGGAGCAGACCATCCGACAGGGATTGATTGTTGTTTGATTTCAAACTCACCGTGGAGTAAATGGAGGACGTGCTGGAGACCAGAGACAGGGACGATCCGTGCACTGAAGGGAGAGAAAACACAAGTAAAAGTCGGGATTAGAAAGTACATCTGCACACACACGCACACACACGATTTTAAACAGACCTCCCACAGCCTTCCTTCACACACGCCCCCCTCCGCGTGCCCGCACTGCCCCCCTCCTGCACATAATGACTGCAGCTCTGCGGCAATAAAGATAAAACTCCTCTGCGTTAAAGTCCAACTGTGGCCCCGCTAATGACAGGCCAGGAATTACCCCGTTAATGACTCTGCTGCTAATCACACTTCAGACGCAGGGAAACAACGCCAGAACTGTTTCCTGCCCGGCAGCAGATTAGAGAGGATCAGCGGCGTGATGTCATCAGCCACAACCAGAGGCTGAGCTGATCCCCACTGAATCATTTGTTCACTTATTTGCCTCAAAAGGAGCTGACGCTGGTTTGTAGAGGACTTGCTTTTATCTGCGTTTGGTCTAGACGGCAACGTGGGCTGGGAGTCAAAAAGAAAAGGCCAATGTTTAGTTTTACAGCGGTCTGATTCAGCGATCGGCCTGTGTGATAAGAGATTTTCACATGTGCTCATTATCACCGTTTTAAAGAGAGAAAACGAGCCGCCACCTCCACCCTGAACATGCTTTGTACCATAGATAATCTAACATTCCTGTTTGTCAGATGCAATGATTACTTTGCTTTACCTTAAATGGCAGGATTTTCTTTTATTTGTGCAAACTAATGAGAAATGTTTAGCATAGTCTGATAGTTAATGGTCAAACTGATTGATACATAATGTTTAAAATTTGAACATAGTGGGCAAATGTCACTGGTATCAGTCTGCTTGAGATGTCAGTGAAAAGCCGAGAGGAGTAACAGCAAATATCTTTCTTTCAGCACGTTTCCAGCATGTTAACACAAGTTTTTAATATAGTGCAAAAACCAGAGAACAGAAAGTGATAAACTTAAGAAGGGAGGGGCAGCGTGCAGCTCGGTAAGGACGGGTGCTACAAAGTGTTGAATGAATGATGTGACTTCCACCCTGTCAATCAAACAATAGCTGACAGGTAATCCTACACAGGGGGAAAAACCAAAACCGTAATCCAACACGGACACAGAAAGTGGGAGGAAAACCAAAAGTTTTGTCTGAGGTGTTTTTTTTAATGCCAGCATGTCTCACTCAGCCTCTCACTGTCATCCCTGTAATTAACTCCCCCATAACAGCCCCAGCTCCCTTCCAGAGGAGGAGTGGAGGTGTAGTTTTCACCTGCATTACTGCACATGTTCACAGCAGGTTAGTGGTACTTTGAAACTTATTGAGAAGCATTTGTTTAAGACATGCATGCATCATAGGAACTCAGTGAAATGACAGCGGCCTCGCTCTCTTCAACAACATAAGATTAAAAATTCAGTTAAAATTTCTCACATTTCTCCCACAATTTATTTACAATGTTCATCAATAAGCTGCAAATCTTAAAAACACACAACTTTGTGTAGTTTTATGACTCAAACTATGTGAATTCAGAAAGTTAGAAATGTGCAGATGCACTTTCTTTTGGCCCGTTTCAGAAAGCTTTGTTTAATTTTCATAAAACCATGGGAAGTGCTTCCAACTCCCACCTTTTGTCATGAACTTGATTTGTCTAAAAGAACCTACATGGATGTGGCTATGAAGGCAACAGCAAAGAAGAAACACTGTAGAATATGAAGAAACTGATGCTTAATGGCTTTCATGGTTTTTAATACGCTCCTAAGGAATCCTGAATGTTTGTTTTGACTGACATGTGAAATCAGTAATTTAAAAAAAGCATAATTTCCACTCTTTGTACATAACATACAAATAAAGCAGAACTGATGAGTGGTTTCCAAAGACCGCTAAAATAGTTTGAGATTAAAATTCAGCTGATTTCATTATGTATGGATTTGATCATCTGTCCCTTTCTGATCTCTTCTTTCTCAGCTGTGCAGGTCAAACTGCGACTTTAATTCCCTTTCCTCTGATATTTGTGAAATTTGGTGTTAATCTGGGGTTCAGAGTTTTACTTCATCAGCTGATGACCTACATTTCCACTGCTGCACCGCATGGCGGGGTTAACAATGTGATCAGTGACAATGAAAGTTGAACACAACAAAAAGATTGAAGGCCACTTTAAAGCACAATTCTCTGCCTCAGTCTTCCTCCTGTGCCCTTTTGTTCCCCATAATTGAAGCATTGTGTTTCTGTGGATGTGGGGACTGAGGCAGTGACTGACTCCAGCAGTGAAAGTTCCCCTGAGCATGAATTCTGCCCGCGGGGGAGAAAAGCACCGCTTGGTACTTTTCCCAATAATAAAAAAAAAGCTTATGGCAAAAACAAAGCAGAAAAAAAGCTGATTATAGATTTCTGAGGGGATAAAAAGGTTTTTTATAGGGGAGTGATGGCAATCTGCACTAATGTTCTGTAAACAAACGGAATAATTCTTTTGACCCAAGTATGTAAAATTAAGATGGAGAGGATTCAGAGTCATAGAGGGATTTGGAAATAACTCAAACCTAATTACAGATTTTACCCCGAATAAAAACAAGATCAGGACTCAGAAAGACACGGAATTCATTTACCTTCCTCAAAGCCGTCCCGAAAGGATCCCGACCGGCTCATGGTGCGAGTCTTCTCATCAAGCGACATGCAGGAGTTTCTCACCCGGTTGTCGGTGCAAGGGTCGTCCTGGTTGTTGCGCATCCCTACATTTATCTGAGCTGCAGAAGTTGGGCTGGATGCTGTGACATTCATGGAATATGATATGAAACAAGTGTTATTTTTATTTATTTATTTTTTCTAACATTAAATGTTAAAACGCTTATTTAATTCTAATCATTTTTTATTTTAAAATTCACTGGAATGTGCCTGATTCTGTGGTAACATTTTCAGATTATTATATTTAATGGAGAAAAGAAAATAAGGTAGAATAACATACAAAGTTATTCAAATTTTCTAGCAAATATTTTCAACTAAGAGAAGAAAAACGATAAAATTATAGATTGTAAACAGATAGCTAGATTGATGAGGGTAAATCCATGTAAACCTACCATCTATTATTAAAAAACAATCTTCTGAACAGAGTCATGGCAGGAACTTTTGCAGTAAATTGTGTTTTTATTTCAAGCTATTGCCACAGATGCAAATAGATCCTGGGTAAATAAAGTTGTGGTGTGGGGTTCTGCCGGCATACCCAACTGTCCGAAGTTGAAGCGAGTACCAGATGGGGATGTCAGGCTGGACCCAGGGGAGAACGGGGAGTTGCTGGCTGTGTCCTGCAGCCCGCTGGTTGAGTGGGAGCGCAGCCAATCACGGGCCTCCTCATGACCCCGCAGCTGTGGCGACGGGCCATACCTGCAGGGAACGAAAAAAAGCGTTACAGCGGAAGCCAGGACACACATAAAAGGGACGATGCGGCGTGGACTGTTTTCATAGGGGCAAGCCGATGTGGGGATCAGATTTTTCTCGGTCAGCGAGGTGGATTTTCTTCTTTGAATCAGCCAGATTAATAGCCGGGATCAGAAATGAAGATGAATCAGATGCTGCGACAACATTGCGACGGCGTGAACGGAGGCTGAATTCAGCTGTGAGCAACAGAAACTCAGTGCAACAAAAGCAGAAAAGACACCAAAGAAAAATTTTGAAGTGTATCCGACATCATGCCTGCTGCGGCGGGACACGGTGAGCTCCGTATGGGGGACAGGATGACATGCCTCCGGACAGAAGCACAACACAACAACACATGTGCCCAGTGCCAAACACAAGTTTTAAAAAAAAAGCGTGAGCAGAAGCTTCGCGGAGTGATTATAAACGCAACGGGGGAAAAAAAGTAAAAAGACAGAAGACAACTTGGTGAACCAGTAATCATAAATCCAGCACAAAGATAAGTGTACAGTAAGTACCTGAATCCTTTTTTAGGCAGAGTGTTTCTACCACAGTGTGGCCCGCTGTGGGAGAGAAACACTTCAGAGAAGGAAAACAAAAGAGAAAGGAGGCAAGGAAGCATGTGCCTAAAGAACTAGTTCTACACTGCAAAAAGCATCCATTTTCTCTTTTACTATGTCTTAAAAGCAGGATAAAGAAAAATAATAATATTTAGGGGAACTTTCTTTTATTTAAGCTCCATGGTAAACATAACATTTCAGACTAAGAACTAAATCAAAATGCTAAAGGAAGGTCTATAATTCTGCAGCAGACCTAAGCTTGTACTACTCTACTCAACCACAGGGTGGAGATAAGCAAACGGTCACACAGACCAGAACTGCCCACTGAACAAAAACCCTGCAGCTGCCAACATCCACTCAGACGGCCTCACATTTCCATTCATTCATACAGCAGCTCGAGGTCCCACCAACCACCACAAACTAGCACGGAGAGCAAATCGTCTCGCAGAGACACTGGGAGGTCTTTGTGGTGCTCACAGTGTCATAGCGGTTGGTGGTTTCAGCAGAACCCCTCCTTCTACCCCCCCACCCCATTGTTGTCTCACCAGAAGCCTAACACTTCACACAGGTAGATTTACCTGTCCTGCCTCCGAGGAAGAGTGTTTCGGCTGAATATAGGGCTAGCAGAGGGGGAGGAGAGGGGACTGATGGAAGACAGGAAGCACAACAGACACAGAGAAACAAAGCAGAGATTTAGAGAGTAAAATAGATGAAGGTACGCTTCAGAACACAAATCACCTGCAAGATTTCTTCACCGATAAAACGAATGAGAAAGCTTTGCGAGGAAGATGATGTCATTGTCTCAGAGCTTCGACTCCAAGTGCTATCGAGTTTCCTCTAACACATTCTTGGTGCGTTACACAGCCAACCTGTCGGCTTGGAATCTGCTGCAATGAGCGTAATTACTGAATAATCAGCTGAGGACCCCGTGGGGTTTTGGCTCTGCTGGGAGGAGATGCCTCACCATGAAGGAGGCTTTGTTCACAGTCCTGATGTGGGTTCGAAAAGAACTGAGCAGGAAATCAGGAGGCAGCATATATTCAGGCCCCTTCACACATGCACTGCTTTGCAGATACACATGTCTGAATGAGCGCTGTGGCAAATTTAATGACAATGCAGCCCACTGTAGTGAGAAAACTAAGGGTGGTTGTTATATCTCACACTGGACGTTCAGTGCAAATCACAAATACTGATGTAACCAATGTCTTAATAGACCTGATTGATTCATGAAAACAATGTATGATGTCTGAAAGATGCTAAAAAAAACAAAATAAAATCTCCACCGGAAAAAAAAGTCCTGCACAGTGTGAAAAAGCTCACAGGTTTGCTATGTGCAGTGACTTGATCCTGAATTTTATACGAAGTATGCTGCAACTGGATAATTGTTACTGCAGGATCAGCATGAATAGTACAGTTCATTCACAGGAAGCCAATCTGAACTAATGTTAAGATTGATTGTTTAACTCAACATAAACTACAATATTTTCTCTAATGGCCCCTAACATGCAGAGGAACTTGAAAATATTGATCTCAGCAGCTCAAAATTCAAAGAACGTCACATCATTTCTAAGGAAACAGACAAATCCAGTCAAAACGCAAAATAACAGATTCATCTTTCTCCGCTATTTTTCATTATTTATACAAAATGTACAAAAACTTAGTTATTGAAGGGACACCGATAATATAAAGATCAAAAACTCAATCTTGTCATTCTGAATCATTCTTACAGACCCCCGCGGCCCCTTTCTGTGTGTCCTCACCTCTCAGACATGCCGGTTTTGACGCTGCCAGTGCGGCCCAGAGCAGACAGGGTGTCCTCCCTGTGGTTGCCATGGCCGCCGCCTCCTCCGGCGCTGCCCAGGCTCATGTCGATGGACTCGCTGCTGGTGTGCATGCTGCTGACAGACGGGAAGCCCACGCTGCCCGTCCCGCCGTGTCCACCCAGCGTACTCTCCCTGCTCGGGACAGAGGAGCCGCTGAAGGTGGTCCCCCATGTCAGGCTGTTGGACGGGCCGGTGGAGGAGTAGACGGAACCTGGACTGGAAGCCTGTGGATCGGAAAAGATGTTTGAAACAGACGCCTGGTGCTTCAAAAGGCATCGATTCATTTAACCAGTTATGGACCATTTAAAATAATCCATACGGATTTACTTTACTATCATAGTATAAATCAATTTATACCGTTTGTTTTTTGTTTAGGATCTTTCAACTGTAAAAACAAAAATCTCTAGCAGTTTGTCAAAAAAGGAAAAATGGATGGGAACCACTGCTATGAAAGTTTTGTGGGGGAGCTTCCTTATGATTCACAAACTGCTACCTTATAAATGTGCAGCTTTCGTTGAGCTTAATCAGTGCCACCAATTTCCCATAATATTTTGTTTCAAAATATCAAGATGCTGATGGCCAAGAGACTGAACCGGAAACAACTGTTGATCTTATCCTGCAGCAGAAATAACTGATGTCTGGTTTCTTGGGGCAGGAAACGTCTTGGAATGACAACGCTGACATGTAAACTTGTTGGAAAACAATCATCCATCTGGTTTACAGCTTCTGATCACTTGGTGAATTCAAATCAATTATTTATTCCGCTTTGGTTTGTTTTCAGCCTCTACCGAGGACAGTATGGGGATGGAAATACATGCCCCATTAACTTTTGTGTTGCGTAAAGACAAAATAAGTCATTTTTGTCCACCAACAAGTGAGGCAGACTTCAATAATAACTCATAATAAGATCAAGTCTCTGATTTATGCGCTTATATTCAACAGTCTGATCCAGATTTTAAATGGTTTTTTAAAAAATGATTCAACTTTTGAACTTGTTGTTGGTTAAGACAACTCTGGTCTGAAAAACAATACCCTGTGTGTCATTACATGATTCATAACTCTTCAGAGAAAAGCTTATGAATCACGAGAGAACATGACGGAGAGCTCATGACTGAGCACGCTCAGACATTTCTGCTCTGAAACAATACACCGCCTGAAGTCTGTCAAACAAGTGTCGGCCCGTGCATCTGATGAGCACACGAGCAGCTCCAAGAATTTTGTAAAGTGAGTACAAACTAATCCTTCTGCAAACATCTTCCTGCACATTCAACACATTCATTCTTCAATCGTCTCTGAGCTCAAAGATAAATAATGGTTTTATATTCAACATGACCTGCTGGTTTTACAGCCTCATGACGGTGAGCGAGAGCTGACAAGTGTGACAGGACTGGGAACGATACAAACCTGTTTTAGAGCCAGTAGTACTGTAGGCAGAGGTGGAAGTAATGGATTACAAATACTTAAGCTTTGTGTGTGTAATTCTACCATTACTTTTACTTTTAAAATCATAAATCACTACTGAGTAGACCCATGATTTGCACCTTCCATACACCAAACATTAATCGTAATAAAAATAAAATAGTACCGGATTGACTCGGTAGACTTCGAAATGAGCTCTTGCTCGAAAGTATGGGTAGGCTAGAATGACACTTGCCTGTCCATTCACAATTTATTGGGGAAAATGTTTTATTTTCTGCGCAGTTCCAAACATTTTCCGTCCTTTTTTTTTAACAAACAAAATTTCTGCTCATGCCATTTCTTTACCAAAAAATGTCCTTTATTCTATAAATTGTGCACCTGAGAGATGTGCCTTGAACGTAGATGTTTTATACAGATGCCTGCTTCTGATGACACAATAATACATCCATCAGTTAAAAAGTTATTAATAATCTGAGTAGTTTTTGAGAAGAATACTTTTACTTAGGTATTTTTTAAGACCTGTACTTTTACTTGTAATTGAGTACAAGTTAAGCAATGTAACAGTACTTGAGTAAAAATTTTCAGTACTCTTTCCACCTCTGGAAGTAGGATACAAGTAAAAGTCTAAAAAGCTATGCTAGCAGCTCTTATATATTAATGGTTGACATTGGTTTGATGATGACATCACTCCCTCTCACCTGCTCACTGCCGAGCGTCCCCGTTCCTGACCCCAGGGCCCGGCCTCCAAACAGGGAACTGCTGGTCTCGCTGTCCCTGCCTCCCAGTCCTCCATCAGGACCCTCCAGCACTGTAGCCACGTGGTTCATGGTAGCATGAGGATTGGAGATGACTGTGGAATTCTTCATGTTCTCGGCTGTGGTGACCGGAGCCTGTTTACTGGGCTTCCCGCCAAATAACCTGCAGTTAATCAGCAACGGGGGGAGAAGATGTTGACTGAGGCGGAACTTCTTCTGAAGGCGCTGGAATAAAGGATGTTATCTTATGCTATAAAACAACAGAACTTTTCTGAAACTGTGAACAAAAAAAAAAATAAAAGAAAAAGCAAAAGGAAATATTTTAGACATTTTTTAAGAGGACAGAAGATGGTAAAAACACAGGTTTGTATAAAAAGGAGGAACATCTTTCCCCTTCTATTGTTAATTTGCTCAGTGATGTATTTCCTTGTATGTCGGAGGAAATTGTAGCCTGAGGTAAAACGAGATGGAAAATGGAAAGTAAGCGGGGATGATCAGGGGGCTCAAACGTCAAACGTTTAAGGACAAATCTCAGGTAAACGTTCCTGGCTGCAGGGCCTAAAGAGATAAACAGCATCACATCCTTTTCCACCGTAGAGAAGCAGCAGTATGACGACCATCTGTGAATTAAGTGAAATAGTAGCAGTAGCCAGTGCCTAAATCTGAATCAATGCCAGTTCACGAACACACACAAACACACACATTACTCTCTCGTGTTCACTCCTAATCCTGGGTTGGAGTTAAATGGCAGGCAGCGCTGACTGGAGCCACAGTGGGGGATAATAGCAGCGTATTCTCTTTGAACAGTTATCGCTCCCTCACATTAATGAGGGCAGAGCGCTGAGGTAAGACTCTGCTTCCATCACACAGCACCACACCCTCCTCCCCCCCCCCCCCCCTGCACCACCAAGGCTGAGGCTTGGCAGCTGATCAGCTCAGCTCAAGGCCTGCATTCGCAAAGACCTGATTTAACCTCACAGACTGCATGTGTGTGTGTGTGTGTGTATAACAAGCCCACACGTGTGATCCTTACTCACCACTGCTCAGCATGCACTCTGACTGCATGGTTACCGTGTCTTAAAATGGCTTTTCAGAGTGTGTGTAATGTATGAGGGTGAAGTCAAGCCCATACAAGAGGGCCCCTCTCAGCGTGTCTGCAGGGCCGCTGGTGAGACAACAGAGTTGTTCCTATAGCAGTATCGGAAATGCCTCTGATACTGCCCCAAATTCTGGTATCGGTATCGGCGAGTGCTGGAGTTCAGCCACCAATTCGATACCTTAGAATTGATGAAAACAAGTATCTATTAACTGATTAGCTCTATTAGCTCTGACACGGTTCTTCTTCATTGTTCGTTGCACTGAGCAGCCGATAGTAATGATGTCAGCGGTGTGACGATATTTCACTCTGGATTCTCCAACCAGCAAGGCTGAATCTGAAGATAAATGGCTTCAGTTTGCTGGATTCATTCATGTTTTACAAAGAGTTTAACCTGAGCCAGGCCTTATCTCAATGTGGATCATCTCACTGTCATGCAAGTTTAATATGTCATTTGTTTTATAATATAGTGGTATCGGTACTTGGTATCGGCCGATACCCATAGCACAAGTATCAGAATCAGTATCGGGAGGTAAAAATGGTATCGGAACATCTTTACAAGACAAATGATGGTCTATGTGAGTGTGTGTGTGTGTGTGTGCTGACCTGCGCAGCGTGGGTGAGGAGACCTGCTGCCTCCCTGTCAGAGGAACGGTCGCTGCTCCTCCACTCTGCACGGCGACTCCGCTCCTGAGGTTGTCCATGTCAGAGACGCCCTTCTCCCGGTCCGTCTGATTGGCCAGCAGGCCCCCGGAGCCGTTGGGCTTCCCGATACTGGCGGGGTTTTTCCCGTGGGAGGTGACGGACAGCACCGCGGCCTCAATGCTGCTGGTGGACGAGCGGTTTCCGTTGCGGGCGGCGGCTCCTGAGCGACTCGGCCGCGGCAGGCTGCGGTACTGCAGCGTGGAGCGGGCGCTCATGGGGAGGAAGCCGTCGTCATGGTGACCCATCCCCGAGCCCCCGTCATGCCCACCGGACTTCAAACCCCCTGATAGGGATCGCGTCCCGGATTTCGGCATCTTCCCCAGGGTGGCCGAGCCACTGGTGATGGTGGCGCCGCTGGCGGTAACCATGGTTACCATCCCTTGGCCTTGCTTTTTGAAGCCAAAGGTGCTGGTTGGGGTACGCGAGGTCAACTGGTGAGTCTGGGAATGTGGATCTGAGACGGTGTGTGTCAGCGTGCCGGTGGCTGGCGTTCGGCTGCTGGACGACGACTGTTTTTTCACATCGTCGCCGCTGCTGCTGCGTCCGGCGTCTGAAGGCGAGCGGTGAAGGCCGTTGGAACGCGGAGACAAGCGTCCTTTTTCTGAAACCTTAACGTCGTCCGTTTTACCTGCAGGACACAGAGAACCAGGTCAACCACAGAACCAGAACCACATTCAGTCAGCTGTGCAGCCCAGAACAGTCACAAAGCCTCTGTCACAAAGCTAAGCATCAAAGTCAATGTTAATGTTACCAAAATAAAAGAAATACAATTTTTTTTGCAGACATTAAGAATGATGAGGTAAATATAACTACATCTGATTGAATCAACACTTGAAAATTGGAAAAAAAACTAAATAAACTACAGTATGTACTTCCATTTTCATTACTTATCAATTAGCAGGGCTGGGATGATACAGTTCCCTCCCAATTCCATTTGTTTACAGCTTTTTGGGTGCTGATTTGATCCGATTAAAGTAGTGATTGTCTCGATTCTTTGATATTGCAGATTTTTGTGGAGAAAAACAAAACATTTTAATAAAAATTTTCTTAATTTAAATTATGCTACTATAGTGCCCGACAAGACAAGTAAATAAAATAAATTACAATAATTAAAAAGAAATAATTTTTTAAATAAAATTAAATGATAAAAAATAAATAAAAATTTTCAAATAAATGCAAAATATTAAAAAAATAATTTTCAAATTTTGCATTATTTGAAAAAAGATTTATTAACAAAACAAATTTAAATTGTGAAATAAAAAAAGCGATTAGATTTTGCCACCTCTATCAATTAGCTTCTTTTAAAACAAAAATAAGTGATGGATGTTTTTCTCACCTGAACTGTGGCTCTTGACTCCCACCGAACCCGTGGAGCCTGTGCTACTGGTGCTTTTAGTCCGGGGTGACGTCACCCCCACCTGAGTGCTCATTCCTCTTCTCCAGGACCCCGTGTGGGACACTGAGGGGGTCTTCCTCCCTGAGCCTCCCTTGTCGGACTCGTCTGAGATGTCGGAGGGATTCCTGCGGCTCCATTTGGAGCCTGAATCCATCCTGACCCCGCTGTCTGACCCCCCGTCTGTCCTCTTCACGTCCTCTCCTGTCCAACTCTGGTGAACGGCTGAGGAGGCGGAGTGCTTCTCTGCATCCGTCACAGGCTGGAAACACACACGGAGTGTCACGCTCAGCACTGCTGAACAAAGCATCTTTTCCTGACATGCTGCCAAGCGGCTTCAAGAAGCGCTCAGTTTTACGACTACCGCCATCATACTGGTTAATCCGACCAGTAACACATCACCATGATTTCCACATCAGGGCTGAGCGGAAAGACTTTTTCCTTCTTACTGGTTTTGCTTGCAGAGCTGTCTGCCAGAGCAAGCCGCTGTCGGACTAGATTTCTATTTAGTTTGACATTTTAACAATATTCTTTTGAATTACAAGTTCAAAAAAATCACAAAGGGTAACACTACAGGCTGTAAACAAAACTTATTCACCAGCCTTTCAATAACCAACCATGAGTTACTGGAGCTGCTGTGATGATGGCTGCTTTTAAGTTCAGCAGCTGTCCCCCCTCCATACAAAAAAGCTGCTCACTTAAAAACCACAGTCCTGCCAACAAGTGGGTGCCTGAGGACTGATGAGACAGACTTTATTAACCTGCACTGACAGAGAAAGACTCCTTTGTTTATTCATCAGCACCTTGACCTTTCTGACAATCAGGAACAGTCATCACATGCAGATTGGCCTCACATCAGTCAAAATATACTGTATGTACAACACACACACACACACATATACACGTTTCACAGCCTCAGTCGTCTGCTGAAGCATGAACTGAAGAAGAGCACACAGGTTTAGAAATAAGTCAGGTTTTATACTAAACTAAATAATAAAGTAAATCACAGGCCAAATAACCAAAAAAAGCCTGGTGAACTGGCAGCAGCAGGGAAAGTTTAGGTTGTTTCCAGCTGATGACAAATGTTTCCATTCAGAGTAGCTGCAACAGATTCCCCAACCCGCAGGTTCTCCGACTGCCATCTCTTGCAGGTCAGAGTAGTTCACTCATAAGTAAGTGCTTTCTGTGGCTGATAGGTTGAAGTCTTTCATAAAAATGTGCATGACGTTTAATATCTTTAAAATACAGTTACTGGGAACCTACAGTAGGTTTATCAGTAACCCCAGCACCAAACTGACTAAAGTGTTTCAGATCAGGACACTGCTACAGAGCAGCATGGTAGTATAGTAGTATATAGAAGTATAGTATTGTATAGCCTGCTCGTGTTTGGATAAATTACTACATATTTATTTTGTATAGTCACTTTTTTTAAAAGCACGAGGACACATACAGTACACCTTTTGTCCTCTAATTCGGAAACGCTTGACTCAGCTACATTCATACAGAGAGCCCTGTTGCGTGCACTCGTGTGCGTGTGTGCGGTTTTACCTGTGTGTTGAGGCCTTTGCGCTGTGCGGCAGGCGTGTTTGCATATGAGGAGATGGAAGAGCTGGTGTTGATGTCATCTGTGTCGATGTTGTCGCTGATGCCGCTGCTGACGGAGCTGCTGTCGTCCCAGCTGCACACAAATGGAAGACGACAAACAGTCTCACTTTAGTCACTTTTAACAATAACACAGCACGGTTAAAGAGGATGAGGGTTCACTCCAATCTTATTATATAGCTTGTCTTTGGAAACATGTTTTATCCTGGTGTGCAGAGATGCACGTCACTCAGTCAGCAGTGTTTAGAAACATATATATATATATACACATGTGTGTGTGTGCAGTATTTGAATTCATATGCAAAAAGAACCAGCATGAATGCCCATAAATTTGTATAGTTGATCATTTCGTGCCTTTATATGAGAAGAAAAACCCTTAAATCTATTAACCCGAGTGCTGGATGGAAATTAAACAAGAATTTGGCGTTTCAGACTGCCTGGTGATTCTTTTCCTTTATTCTCCTTGAAACTGACTTCGGCTTGGATGCGCTCACACAGGCACACAGACATACACAGACTAGTTGAATAGGGTTGTCTATCATATGAACAAAGGCTCGTCTGTAGGGTGACATCATGGTGTGCTTGTGTGTGTGAACTGTTCAAAAGGACTCATATGAAGAGAGAAAGAGCGCCGGGAGTTAAGGATATTTGTAAATATGGCTGTGTGTGTTTGTGCTCGCATCCGCTCGGACTCTGTGGGGGACAGGAAGTCCAGCCAGTTGGCAAACATCGCCCTGAAAGGATCAGAGGGAGACTGATGGTGACAGCCAGTGCAGGCTTGGCTGCAACAGAAGACACACAGACGGACACACACTGTCCAGAGCTGCAGTCCAAGCTAACTGCATTTTAAAGATCATCAAGGGACATTTATAACCCGCAGAGAAAATGTTTGGACGATAGAAAAAACACATGTAGAAAGGTTGTGTTTCCATTCAGCTAATTCTTAAGAACATTTTAGTAGTTTGAAAATTTGAAAATTTGAAAAAGGTGTAACGCTTTGGTGGTGTAAAAAAACAGTAAAAATGGAGGGTAAATGCAATACTTCAGCGTCTGTGATTCCAACAGACAAAACATCCACTTCTGTCAGAAAATAAAGGCATAATCTAGATTCACTCTTTGAGGTACATTTTAGGAATATATAATTGCATTAATATTTTGAATTAAGCTTCCCCATTTTAACTCCAACTTTTCTAGATGTGACCATTTCTGGTTCCCAAAATAAGACTGGCAAGGACCAAATGACCAACGGATTTAAGTTCAGGAGGTAATGTCGAGGTATACAGTACAGTATATCAGTATTTTACTGCCAAACTGGATAATAGGTATCTTAGTGAGCAAACCCATAAGAATGTCTTGAAATGAGATGCCTATCTCACTGGTTCCCACCTGGATAAATAAAGGTAAAGTAAATTTAAAAAACGTCATCAGCAGTTATTTAGCTGGGTTTCTTAAACAGTTTTTCACATTAATTATACATTTGGGTGGAATCCCAGCAAATCATGTCAAAGTCACTGTTCCACCAAAGCTGTTGGAGATGATTTAAAACAACACCAGAAAGGCATACAACTTTAAAATTGGGTTCTTCTGACTTATTTTGATGACTCACTGACATTGATTCTTCACATTCATGGAAGCATCAATGCTCTGCATCGTCCCAAGCCAGGAAAAACACACTTCACAACTATTCATCAGCCTGGGGCATCACCTGACGGTCCTGTGTCACATGCCACTATTTGGAAATCAACATACTGGCTACTTTAGGTTTGCACCATCCCTTACTCCCAAAAAAAAAACACATTTTTGGAGGAAGCAACAAAAAGAAATACAGAAAGTGACACAACTCTACATTATATTAGATTGACTTTGAGAGCTCAGAGAAGAGACAGGATCCAAAACGGATGACAAATTAACCTTTGTATGCGGTGTCAAAATGCAAAAATCTACCAAAGTTCAATAGTTATGCTTTGTACAAGCTCATCTGTCAGATATTTATTTAGATATTTAGCTTTCTATAATGCTTTTTTTGTCCATCCATTCAGCTAATAAACCATATGTTAAAGAACTAATATATGATTTACATTAAAAGGTATCTATATTTTCAGTAATTTTAAAAAGTTTTCCTTATTCCTGTCAAGCTAGAATACATGCTCGTGATTCAAGGCAAGGCAAGGCAAGTTTATTTGCACAGCACATTTTCAGGTACAAGACAATTCAAAGTGCTTTACATAAAACATTATTCAAAATTACCTTTATTTATTTTGAGCAAAATATGAATAAAAAACAAAAAAGCAAAACAAAAAGTGAAAAAGTAAATTCTGCAACTTCAGAGTAATATCAAGATCTTTGTTTTCAGTATCTCACAGAATAAAAATCAGGGACTGGTTGTTTTCTGGTTCATTTCCTGGGTAGAAGTACCTGCTTCCACTCACCATCCATCTCTTAGGTTTGATATATATTCAGATGAAAGCTGAGGCTCTGCAGCTAACATGGATGGACAGAACTTTCCCAGCAAAAAAGGAAACATCATAATTATCGGTTAAAAAAAAATAAAGCCTCAATGGCAGAAATCCCGGATTCAGATTACCATCAAAACCTAATCAGCTAGCTCACGACAGACTTCAGGCAAAATACATCTGCTGCCTTTTTCCCAGTCTGGTTAACAACCTGATGAACAAAGAAAGAGAAACAGGACTTCCAAGTGGATTTACCAGGAGGATAAATCAAGCGGGATCACAGCGAAGACGTGGCTTAGAGAGCTGAAAGCATCCGCCGAGCAGAGAGAACAGAGAGGTGCTGAGAGATTTAGAGTGACCGCAACTGTTTCAACTCATCCATACAGCCGCAGGGGAAATTCCCACACACACTGCTCTCAGAGAAAATACATTTGGACAGCTGAGGAGTATTGTGTGTATCTGTGTATGCATATATCATTATGCCCTTTGAGTCCTGACACTAGCCCACAATGATCTCAGCACTCCTGAACAGCAAAGAAATCAAAGTCTTCAAAGTTTGCACACTACACACACACACACACACACACACACACACACACACACACACACACACACACACACACACACACACACACACACACACACACACACACACAC
>JAVQJG010261726.1:0-29364 GCA_036024015.1 Craterocephalus amniculus
TGTCAAACAGGTGAGATCCGCCGCAACCCCCGCAGAGCACATGGAAAACAGTCAGATCCACAATCACAGCAAGTTTGGAGCCAGCGGCAAGTTAAAGGAGAATTTCCAGCCTTCCTTTCCTACATGTGAGTGATGGAGAAAGGAGCGTTCAAGATCGCTCCAGTATTTAGCCGGGCAGGCAGCTAGCAGCACAGCTAACGATAAGTATCGGGGAACTGCTCCTGAACATTTTTTCCACAATAAAATGCTTGGATAGTCTCAACGGGTGTCTGACAATGTACTGGAGAGGAGAAATGAACGAAAGTATCTGTATAACCTGGTGATCGCTATGTTTTGGTGTCTGTATCCTGTTGTCTGTGTCCAAATCTCGTGCAATACACCGGTGGGAGATTCCACTTCCTGACACCAAAACATAGCAATCGCTAGGTAATACTATACTTTCGTTACTTTCTCCTCTGTAGTACGTTGTTGTACGTTTGCTGAGACTATCAGGGCACTTCAGTTTGGAAAAAAAGCAAGTTTTTAGGGCGATCTTAGACGCAGGGCCAACTGCCCAATACTTACCATTAGCTGTGCTGCTAGCTGCCTGCCCGGCTAAATACTGGGGCGATCTTAAACGTTCCTTTCTCCATCACTCACATGTATGAAAGGAAAGATGAAAACAGAGCCCAGGTTAAAAAAAAGCTAAATTCTCCTTTAAAGTTCGCCAAATGGGCAGGTTTTAGTGGTGAGGATGGTCAAGCATGTAAGGCTACTCGATTATGGGAAAAATCATCATGATGGAAATTAAAGCTCTAAGCGGTGATGAAGGCGCCTCTTCAGCCTATGCAGCAACCGTCACAGCATCCTCTCACCCTCAGCCTCAGCCACGGCTGTGGTCATGCAAGTGTAGGCAGCAATACTTGCTTTGCACTTCTGCCATAGTCAACACAGCACCTCAGTTTCTAAACTCCATTATAACCAGTTTGAAGTCCTGAATGAGGGAAATGAGGCAGTAATAGAGTAATGAGTAATACTAATGCAGGTCAATTAGGCGTTTGGGTTCCTATTCCTTCCTATTTCAGCAGGCAAGAGAGTGTTAAAATGGATTCACACATTCACACAGAGTGGTGCTGATTGGTTGTTGTATGCACCAATGAATGAACGCCCTGCTTGATGGAGCAGCATCAAACGTTTTTCAAAAACATTGGTAATCGCACATATCTCTGTAGTCTTCTGTTCTGACCACTTTTGAGTTCAGTACAATAAAATCTGTCAGAATTTGCTAAAATGCAAAGAAAAGCCTCAAAACTGGTCCTTTTTTTCAAAAACTTCCTGTTAGATTTAGCCAGCAGGTCCAGGAGGTTTCTATGCAAGTCCGGACATGTCTATCTATGTGCTGAATTTAATCCATGGAGGTCAAAGTGGTGGGCGGGGCTAATACACTGAATTATCCAAGGGGGCGCTATAGAGCCATTGGTAACTTATCCAACATGTTCCAACACGACTGACCACTACCAAAGCTAAGTTTGGCAGAAAATGACGGTGCTATGTGTCAGTCCCTGCTTCATTGGGTCTGAGCAATTGTTGCCATGGTTATTTTTGGTGATGGAGCTTGAAATGTTTTCTGTGGTACCATGAAAGGGTGATGAGCAGCGCCTTTATCCTTGAGGAGCAGGACATGACAGAGTAAAAAAGGGAACCTCCTGTGTAAGGAGGCGGAGTATGGAAATGTTCAGGGTCGGACCCTGATGTAAGCAATGCACATTTGGTGGTGATCGGATTAAATTTGAGTGATTTATATTGATTTCTGATGTCACATGGCATAAAATGTCACCGTGCTGGCACTGGTCTACCCTGCAGCGAATTTGTACCTTCTCACCAGTAGAAAACAAAATGGGCCTTTGAGTGAAAATAAGACTTCCGAGGGGGCGGGCATATGCCATAATGTAAACATTGACATGTGGATATGTTCAGGATTAAATCATTAAATTATTATAGCAAAATATTTTGGCACATGTTTTATGTGGGAATTATCAGTTTCATGTTTCATGGCAAAACGGCAAATTTTGAGACCAATGAGACCAAACATTTTTAAAGATTTTTAATCGTCGATGCTGCTTTACGTTTATTTTTTTAAATAAATAAAGTTACAGTAAAACATGAACACTTTGAACAGTGTTTGTTTGAACAGTCAGCTAAAGAGATTACTTAATATCTGACTGTCAGCACGGGCAGGACGAGCCAGTGCGGGATCACCCTGCAGCTGCATCGCTCATGTACAACTCATTTCCACCGGAGCAGAGGTGAACATCTACTGCTCTGGCTGGAGCTTGGAGGGACAGGTGTTTAGCCAAAACAATCACCCCTGCTGTGACAGCACTGTGCTTTTCCCAGCAGGGGTGATTATTTCAGCACAACACTGGGCCTCCCCTGACTGCTTTGGGCCGGGGGAGTGGCCTACGCAGCAATGGCGGAGGGTCTACTTATGTAATTTTCATGGATTCACCTTCAGAAGTATCAGAGGTGCCATCCGGAATAAAAGACAAAATAGTAGAGTGTAATATGGCAAAATCGTTTCGATGACAGTTTTAAATCGCAGTTTTTATCCTTTTTTCAAGCCTAAGTCAAAATGTAAATCATATTTCGATGCCTTGCACCGTCCTACACGCATGGCAGTCTGTACACATGGCTGAGTGTCCGTTCTTATATCACAAGTAGAGACTATTCCTTCATTGAAAAAAGGCTGAAGAATACCATGGAAAGCTTTTTCAGGGGAGAGTGTCTTGGCCCTGAAAGTGACCAATGATGGACAGATGGCTCATCCAATCACATGACGAGTATTTCCTAAAAACAGCTGCCCAATCTTTCCGAACTTCTTCTGAATAAGACTTCCAGATGGTTCAGTGTGATAAACAGTAGCTTTTCAGTGTGTGGTTCGCTTCCCGTTCACTTTCAGGCCACTTTTGTTTATAAGTTGCCAATCTTGCTTGTTCTGTGGGCCACAACCTGCAGGCTAGTAGGGTCAGGAAAATGTGAGTGTATGAGTTTATTTTTACCTACAGTCTTTCATAGCTAGACAGAGCCATGTGGCAGCTGCAGCCTAAACCCCTGGGATTAACAAATCGCTGAGTAAAGTGGGGGCTGGTATAGTACTCTGACTCAGAGAGAGACATCCCTCTATCTCTTGACCATTTATCCTGTTAGGCCTTTCTCGCGTTTCCTGTTTTTCGCTACCCAAATCTGTCTTTTTGTCTCCGCAGGCCAAACTGATCGTGCCCAATAGCACAGCGGGGCTGATCATTGGCAAGGGTGGAGCCACGGTGAAAGCGGTGATGGAGCAGTCGGGGGCTTGGGTGCAGCTCTCCCAGAAGCCGGAGGGCATCAACCTGCAGGAGCGAGTGGTAACCATCAGCGGGGAACCTGAACAGAACCGTAAGGCTGTGGAAATCATAGTGCAGAAAATCCAGGAGGACCCTCAGAGCAGCAGCTGCCTCAATATCAGCTATTCCAATGTGTCCGGCCCTGTGGCCAACTCCAACCCCACCGGCTCGCCCTACGCCAACACAGCCGAGGTGCTGCCCAACGCAGCCGCAGCAGCTGCCACTGCCTCCAGCCTCCTGGGTCAGGCCGGACTGACAGGAATGGGTGCCTTCCCTGCCGCCATGTCCAGTTTTTCTGGCAACGATCTGCTCGCCATCACCTCAGCCCTGAATACGCTGGCCAGCTACGGCTACAACACCAACACCCTCGGCCTGGGTCTCAACCCTGCAGCTGCCTCCGGAGTCCTCGCCGCAGTTGCAGCTAGCGCCAACCCAGCTGCTGCCGCTGCGGCCAACCTGCTGGCCTCCTACGCAAGCGATGCCTCCAGCAGTGCCGGCCACCCTGCTGCAGGCCTCGGCGGCTTCTCCCTGGGTTCACTAGCAGCTGCTACTGGGGCTTCCAACGGTTACCTAAATGCTTCATCTCCATTGATGGCCTCATCCCTGCTGGCGACAGAGAAGCTGGCGGACGGGGCCAAGGACGTGGTTGAAATCGCTGTGCCCGAGAATCTGGTGGGTGCCATTTTGGGGAAAGGAGGGAAGACGCTGGTGGAGTACCAGGAGCTGACAGGAGCCCGCATCCAGATCTCCAAAAAAGGAGAATTCATTCCTGGTACTCGGAACCGTAAAGTTACCATAACAGGGTCGCCGGCCGCTACACAAGCAGCGCAGTATCTGATCAGCCAGCGGATCACTTACGAGCAGGGTGTTCGCGCTACCAACCCACAGAAGGTGGGCTAAAATGAAAAAGAAGAGAAAAGAAGGAAAGGATGAAGACAGAGAGAGAAGGGAATTGAAAGGGTCCTAACGAGTAGAAAAAAAAAAAAGAAATGTCCAAATATCTGTTCAATATTTCAGTATCAAATGAGAGAATAACAAAGGAGGAGGTGGGGGAGACGGTCAAGATAAGTGTGTGTGATATGTGAGTGTGTTTTTAGGACTGACGTCCTGATGTTTTTTAAAAGTTTGTGTCAAGTCTTTTTGACAATGGTGATCAGAGTAAGCTGAACTGGTCCACTGCCAAGTTGCAGATTCAAGCGTGAGGCCGCAGGGTTTCACCCTCCTTCAAAACCTCATCACGGATTTCTTTGTATTTCTGGTTTTCCTTTTGGTTTTCTTGGTTTTCGTTCCAGTTTTAAGCCTCAGCTCCCGGTGAGCTGAAGGTGTCAGATGTAGATCCAGCCAGCCAACAGAGCTGTTTTACAAACCTTTGCTCCTTGTGTGCAATGCAGAAGGCATTGTTAACAGGGGAGAGGTTTTGCGACAAGCACCTGAGCTCATCTCAGTCGACGGGGAAACAATCGGAGTATAATTTCTTTTAATGACAAAAAGGAAAAAAAAAAAGAAGCATATCTATGTTGACATACGTTGAATTCTGGCTCATATCATAATTGAAGTTTCGAAATTTGGGTATTTTATATTTTCATCCTTTATTTATTGACACGGTCTCATTCAAACACAAATAGATTATTTAAACCTGTGAACGCAGGTTGATCTGAATGTAAAAACATTAGCCTAATGCTATTTTTTATTTACAGGGATCAAATATTGTGTTGCAGTGAAAGAAATGTATTACTCAAACCCAGTCTGAACTTCGCTGTTGCTGTCTGCAAGTACAGTTCAGGGGTTAAATAATCAATGTGAGAGGAAAGAGGAGACACACAGGAATGTATAAATATATTTTACATAAACACACATAGATAATGCTCCCATAAGCGCACAAACACAAACATATTTGCATATTCAGTCACAGCTACAAACACAAAGAAATGCGTCGTTTAACCCTTTCTTGGTGCTATATGATTAGGTTTATATCTCCTTTGACATGAAATCAGAATCTCTCGCCGGCGACTTCACTTGTTGCTTGATTTAAAGTAGCTGACGTGTCGACCGCTCATTATTAGCCCACTGGATCTGACCCAGCCTCTCACCTAATGACAAATGATTGATTTCAGCCTTTCGTGATGAAACGCTATCCACTTGTTTAGAACTCAAGCTCATTTTCATTCCCAGTGCAAGCTTTTCCGTTTCTTTTTTTTCTGGTAAATACTGGACATCATTTAATAAACATCACCCCACCTAATTTTTGCCTTATTAGCCAGACATCTGTAACTCCCAACGCTTAACTGAAGGCTCAGCCTACCTTGCAGCGGTGTCGAAATAGTTCAGTTCACAAAGCACTAAGAAAAGCATTTTGATAAGAAAAGCTGTATGAACCAATATCTGTGAATTAAGAAACTGTCGCCTTTTACATTAAGGGTACCAAATAGTTAAAAGACATACACTAATGATGAAAGGGGAGTAGAATGACACTTGAAAAGAAGGTTCGGAGTCACTTATCTGTGAGCCATCCTTCCCAATTTGCATTTAAAAAAAAGGACAATTCTGCAGTTCATCCAGGCAGGTTGTTTCTCTTCCCAAAAACCACGTTAAAGCTCAAATCGAGCATGTAATAAAGCATCGAATATTTTGGCATTGTTGTCTTTTATAGGTAATTGTTTGTCTAATGCAGGCAGAATAACTGTCTCGAGCATTTCCAAGCACTCAAAGATTATCTTGCCTCCCCTCTGTGCTGCTATCCATAGCGTTCATCCTGAGTACACTGGGTCTCTGAAGACTGCACTGTGAGACATTTAGATCACAACGTAAAGCCTGTCTGTCCCCGTCGGGGATGTGAGTATATTTTAATGTGCCCATCCATGTCGCATACACAAGACCTATCAATACTGACAGAGGGGATATTTCCACAAGAGCATTTCCACTCCAGCATCTTGTGATGTTTATGTTTAATCTCTGACATTTGAGGACATTTTGCTGATCAGTTCTCATTTTTGCCCCACCTCACACCTCTTAGAGACATTTTCAATTGTCCCCTCATCAACCCAAGCTCTATGATCAGCTTCCTTAATGCAAAGCTGTGAGGGTTGGTGCTGAGCAGCGTCCAACAGAATCAGAAACACTCCCGATTTCTTTGTTTGTTTTTTTAGGAAAATTGAACAGACAGCCTTTTCATTTCCATAATTCACGTTTTAAAAAGTCGATTTCGAAAGTGCTTGAAACAGCTCTTTGTGTCTGAACATTACGTGTGGCGAATGCAGCCGTTAGCCTTTCCACCGAGCTGAAATCTCTCCTCTCACTATGTGTTTGGAAGGCTTCACAATCATCCATAACTTACAATCTGGCCACCAGTGAAACCATAGCATAAGATAACCTTTTACTGCCCAGTATTTTAGCATATAATGAGATACAAGCACAAAATAAAGGGATGTTTTATCAATGCAACTGGACTGCTTGACTCCAGAGAGCTCTCCCTTCAAAGCTCTCTGATCGATGCGTTGTGCCAAATACTGTTTTCTCTGCCCGCTCATTAACTTTCCTCTTTCTCTCAACATTTTATTCCCCTGCATGTTTTCTCTCCGTTCTGGGATTCCTTCTGTGTCCTAATCCCTGCCCGTGCTTCTTCCTACACTGTGCTCTCCCCCTCTTTCTCCTTCCTCCTGTTTTGTCGTCTCATGGGCGGTGTGTTGGCTGTGCCGTGGGTGGGAGTTAGTTATGCACTACAGGTCGTAGGGGGTACGAAAATATTTTCCCAGGCCGCAGAGTTCACAAAGGCTGAAAAAAATGCACAGAAAAACACCTGCCTCCAAAACTGTGACACCCACCAAGACCGACCAGCAACGTTAGCTCAAAGTGTCAAAAATGTCCCTCTATAAGAAGAACAAGTAGGATTTAGACTGGTTTAGCCTTTTCAAATGAAGAGAGAGTCTTGTTTTTTGTTGTTTTTTTTTTCTAAAAGAGGGCACATCTTGGTTTAACGAATAAATACATTATGGCTGAGCTCAAGTTTCGGCCTCTAAATGAAGCATGGTTCGGACAGAATGCATAAGATTGCGAAAGAGTAACGTGGGAACTTGTTTGTGACCTCAAGCCGAAACAACGACATCCTTTATGCATATCCTGTTATCTGAAAATGACTAGAAATCATTTCTGTGGAATACAATATGTCATGTCATATGATCTATATGTACTTTATTGTAGCTATTCTAGTTTGTAGTCCAAATGCAGTCCAGCGTTGTCGATACAATGTGAAACTATGTTATATTTGTGTGGATGATGAGAGTGCCAACTAAGCCTGATTAAGATTAGCTTCGCGATTTGTTTGTGCATTATGATGACTCATCATCAACCGGTGGTGTCCATATTTCTGTCATTGATGATTTAGTTTGACAGTAAGAAAATGTAAAGAATATTGGAAGCAATATAGTAGCATGTTGTCCTGTTTTGTGTTTTATGTCTGTTGTATGAACCTTTGAAATTACTAAGATTTTGAATGAATAGGTTTACATGTACTTTTTGTAAGTTATGAAAATGCTGCTATTTGATAAGTAAACTATACAAAATATTTTAGTTGAAAAGATGTCTGGTCTGTTGATTAGAGACATGCTCCGAAAAGATGGAGCATAAAACGAGGTGTATAGAATACTATACAGTATTGGTAAGATAGTAAAAGTAATAATAGACTCCATAGTACGACCTGTGCCAAACTAGACCTCCGCAGCTTCTGAAATTGTAGATGTGCGATCAAATGTTAGATATCAATAACTTGTTTAGAAGTGCTGATCAAGTGCCAATCAAACATTGTCTTTTAAGTTAAGAAAAGATAATCAAATACATTACTTAAGAAAACAAAGGACAAAGAACTTTTTGTGCATTGTTTTATCCCATAGGTACATAGAGTAAGAGTTAAAGATTGTGATTTTTATGGATCCATGTTGTTTTACACTCCATGCATCCCTTGTGTGTTTGTTTGACCTGTGGCTTAAGTACTGCTGTTTTCTCACAAATGTCTCTATAGGCCAGCATGGACTAAGCATAACATGTTATAAGCATTCATAACATAGCCATTAACAATCAAAATGTGTTTGTGGAGTTAGGTGTTATCTTTTTGCACGTCTTCTATTGCATGGTATCAAAGTAAATTATGGAGGAAAAAAAAGTTATAAAAATTTGCGAGGTGTCTCGCAACATTCAAAGACATAACACTGCATGCAGTCAAAATGTAAAGCTCCTAAGTTTACTCGCCTCATGTTAAAAATGTTGGATTTTTTAAGGGTTTTATTTTCTTCTTGTTTATTTGTTTCTTTTTTTGTGAGTTGGGAGGGAGCTCATTATTGTCATGTTGGCCCGAAAAAGAAAAAAAGAGAGAAAAAAAAAAGACAGACGCGCGTACAAACACACACCTGAGATCAAAAATTTCTCATCGGCACAGTTCATCGCTCGAGCCATCGTCAGAGAAGATTTTTAGAGTTTTTAGGTCCAGCGAGGAGCATTAAAATGTAAAACAAGCAAACGTGAAAATGTTAGTGCATTGGCTCCCTGTGTTTTTTAGGATATCAGGCATGCATTTCTTTTCTAAGCAGGTTGAGCCTCACCTAACCTGCCTCATAATATTTTCAAATATTTTCTACATCGCAGCTTGAAAGCCCAGATCTAATCTATGAATGTACCCATTTCTCTTTTTTTCTTCTTTTTTTTAAAGTTCTGTCAAATGTTTATCTGTCTTTAATGTAAATTCAGGGCAGGAATGTCAAATACATGTAGAGTTAATATCTATGTCAAAAACATACTTCAGCTATAGTCAGGTAGGCCTCACACGGCCAGAGTCATGAACCAGATATGTTAACACAACTTCCTATTTGCTGTCAACATTATCTTGTTTGTTTGGTGTTGCATAAATGCACTTTACTGATCAGTGGGTCATAGTGGGTGTGAAATGAAGCAAACAGTGTTGGCTTTCCACAGCTGATTTGTTCTAATTTTATTGCCATCCTTTGCTGTTGCTCTGATGTTACTTTTATTTATTTATTCCCTGAACCTGTTTGGGTCTGAAGAATGGTGGAAAGGGCTGGAGTCTCCGATAAAATAAGAAAAAGTAGCACCTGTTTCCTCTCTCAAAGGCTGCTCCGTCACATTCCCTGCAGCAGAGGTCTGTGTCAATCACTCAGTGGTTTGTTGTGACGCCACGATGGATCTGTATCCCTTTGTCAATGTTGTTTTGAAACGAAAAGGAAAAATTTGAGATTATTTGTATTCAGTCAGCAAATTGGGATTGAAGGGTCAAAGTCTGGCTGATGTTACAATCAGATCTGAAAGACGTGATCGGCACCAGCAAAACGAAGAACGCCTCCGCCACCTCATCACGATGAAAACCAGACAGAGGAAACCTCTGAATGATAACGGCTTGGTTTCACGAATGATGTTTGTTTAATTGTTTTCTGTCTCAAACCCCTCGTCTTTGCAGCTTCCCACCCGAATGCCAGGCGATCATTCCAAAAGTTGTCATCTTTGTTCTGATTTTCACTCCAAATGTATCATGGACATTCATCCACCACCACGGAGCCCTTTCACAAGAAGGCTAGGACTGGTTTTAAATGCTACAAACTGGCTAAAGGCTGCTCGCTCCTCTTTTTAAACCAATTCTACCTGAGTCTCGCTCTCTCAGCCTAAACCACGATACCACAATTTGTGTTTCTCAACACCGAGCACCTGCTACTGTGTCCGCCCTGGAAACGGGTAAAGGTTTTTCTCGGCTCCTTTCGTCTGGGGAAAATACGGGATTCTTTGCCAACCACACATGAGGCCATTTTTTTTCCTTGATTTTTTCGTCTTTGACTCTCTGAACCTCCCGTGAACTTTGTTGACCTTCTTCATCCCCCAAGAATTCATACATGTGTTGGAAATTTTACTGTCAAACTCTGCAAGACTGTTCTTTGGTTTTCTTGTTATCTGGACTATTCTGCAAGGTTGAACGCCTGCTTAAAAAGTGTAAACTTGAGGAAAGCATGCCAGTACCTTGCAAATATTTTCATGCTGTTTTTCTTTCGTGGTTTGGTTTTAATGTCGTTTAACCTCTGTTCGTTCCATTTCAGGAAAAAAAAATGGACTGACAGCATAAGATCAAATATTTCCAACTTAATCCAAGTGATGTTTTGTCGATTGGGTCTATTTCTCTTTGACATTTACAACAGCGGTTCTGTCTTTCATGTGTGAAAAGTGAGGAGAATCTGTGAAAGTCCGCAGTGTAAACTACCTAAAGGGCTTTCTATGAGAGCATTTATGTCTTTTAAAATGGAAAAGGGGGGGGAAAAAAAGAGTCATTTCGAGATGTTTAAGAAGAAAAATTGCCTTCTTGTGCCATTCTAGACAAAAGTGTCAAAGCTTTTCGTGGCAAATATTTGTCAGCAAGAGTGCCAAATAATTCCATACTGAGCCAAAAGGCAGCCAGCCTGCATCACTGTTAGATCACTGGAATGATAACGTCCCATTTCCACTCCCTTTGAAAAACATCACCCTAATCGTACAACGTTTGAGCTCATGCAACATCATTGTTATGCTGCCAGTCTGTTTTCTGCTTTTGTCAGAAACATCTCAGAAGCAGTATATTTTCTAAACGATACACTGTTGATTAAAAAAAAAAAAAAAGACAATAGCCGCTATGGTGAGGGAATGAGAGGAATTTAAGTGTCATTGTTTTTATTAGTTTATTTGAACATTATTCATTAATAGATTTAACGGTAATGACTATTTAATGTAAAATGTAGTAATGTGTTTGTAAAAGAAATTCAGTGAGTTGTGTTTTATGACTCGTGGACTACCAGTGAAGTCAGCATTTCAGTGTTAATAATTGAATTGTTTTTTAAAGATTATTTTTGCGACGGCAACAAAGAGTCATTATAAATGTTCATTTTAACATCACTTGTCTTCGGTTGCTTTTGTTCTCTGCCTCATCCCTCTGCTCTGTCTTACGTGAATGAAAAGGTCAAGTGTTAAAACGATCACAAGCAGCACATTTTATGAACTATTTAGTGTCTGAAGAGCTTGATATGAGCTCATATTTAATGTGAATGATGATATGTTTATATATCTACACAATGCCCACATAATGGGGGGTAAGATTAGGGTGCAACAATTATGTCATAAAAGCGACATTAATGTCACTCCAGGTTTATGTGGATTTAGATGACTTTGTGTGCTGAGGGCAGAGTGTTGGATAATAGATACTCGGTACCTCATTATGCTGTTGATTCACATGTTAACTGCAGTCACAGACAATCTACAAATTTAAAAGTCAATCATGAATCGTTTCCTCTCTCTGTGACTTTTCTTTTAATCACATTCAGCCAAACAAACCAACAGATTCAGACACTATTGGTGTGAGGTATTAATTATTTTAACACTTAAATGCTCATTTATTCAGGAGAACGAGTAACATGGTCTTCACACATCTCTAATAGTTTAACATGTAATTTAATTAAACACAATCTTATAATTAAATGCAGGTTTGTGTTTGAGTTAAAATATGTTTGATGCCAGTTAGAATTGGGGTTGGTTTGAACATTAGCTAAGCTGATTCATATTTTTCTTATCGATTGAAATTTGAACAGACTCCTTACAAGTGTTTAAGAGAAGAATTTTAATATTTACCAAATAAAAATATCTTTGCACATGCAGGACAAAACGACTACTAATATGTTTGGACAATATGCAAGCTCTAGTGGCAGTGAGAGGAACTGCATGTTAGTTCAAAGAAATGGTATCCATAAAGGTAAAAAGAATGTATTTAAATCTCAATCATTATAGTTTTATGAACTAAAGTAAATCTGCCACCTAGGGGTAACCAAGTCCAGTCCTCGAGCTCTACTATCCTGAAACTTTTAGATCCATCCTGATAAGGAGCTGATCATTAGATTCAGGTGTGTTGGGGAAGAGATGGTCTAAAAGTTGCAGGATAACAACTCACCTGACTCGCCACTGCTTCTGTAGCTAAAACCTAACCAAAATGAGGCAAGGTTAGCAAAGAGTTGTGTTATTAATTGGACATGACTCAGATTTTCCATTACGTTCTGAATTTTGTGGTCTCTAAGGGGAAATGTTTTTGAATGATGGCTGCGCTTATGTGGAAAGACTCATGTGAGTAGCATTTCCCTCCTGCTGCTTGTAGAGGTGACTCTTTACAGGATGTAAAACTGACCAATGTGGTCTTTAGGAGGACTTGTTGCTTTATTCTAGACCTTCAAACTCAAAGTGTTGCATCAGTCAATAGTTATTTATGTAGCTAATGATGTTGATGTACAATGAAGACAGCGAGTTATTGTCATTGGCAAAGTGGCAACCTATCCATTGGAGGATTTCAGAATCAGCATATAATTATCCATCCAAGACCCGTTTTTCAGAGAAATCAGAAAGGCTTATTTTATGTGGGTGCCTGGTACCCATATAGGGTATTTTCTTATATGCAGACAGAGCATAGACTCTGTTAATATGATGGAAAACTATATGAGGATTGCTCTAACGGTCACAAAGACTTTGTGCATCCAGGTTTTCCTTGAAAGCCGACACTCAGAGATGGGAATGATGTCCCGTCTGGTTTAACTGTGGAAAGTCGGTAGGATTTGTTAGCCATCATTAGCAATACGTGATGATAATACAAATGCCTCAGTGCTATTCACAACAACAGCTGAACAGAAAGCTACATGGAGCTTGATACTTGAAGGGTAGCTATGTTGGATTTAGAGAACAGGGCTGGTTACACTTTTCAACTTACTCAATCCAATATTGACTTTAAAAAAAAAACTTAAACTCAGAAAAATCTGGTTTCCTTGATCAAATCAGATTTGAGTTGAGCATTATAATGTTTTTATAAGCACAAAGTACTGCCATGGCTGATAGGAATGTCAGAGATGCTTGATCATAAACCAATATATGTGAGAAGTTTTGCTTTGGAAGCAGTTGCTGATCGGTCAGAAGATCAACTTAAATTATTACATTTTTCACATTAAGGTTGCAGGAATGTCTGAACCATGGTTCAATATAACACATTCAACCACAAATGTCAAACTCATTGCACCAAATAAATGTCAAGACATCAACGAAAATGAAAAAAACTAAAATGTCAAGCTTCAGTAGCACAGTGAAGTTTCACCAAAGTGGGTAGAAGTCATTCTACAACATTTATTTATCAGATGCTTTAACACAAAGCGACTTACAAGTGAGGACCACTGAGGCAGAATATCTTGTCCAAAGACTTGTGCTGACGACTCGACCAGACATCTTCCGACCGAAGGACGGCTACTCCTGCTCCTCAGCTCCAGCTGCTCCTCTGATCTATCGTCAGACGGCGGTAAGATGAGTTCTTGAAAATCAATTCAGTTAATGAGAATTACCAGTTTGGGCGAAAGTGGTGAACAGACCGATGATGCCGTCATGAAGGCACAGTGCAAACACGGCTAGATATCCAGTAATTGCCTCTGCAATGCAGAAAACTCTGAGTGGGCATCCTGCAGAGGAATGAAACCCTGTCAGTGATAAGGGCTTTCTATGACAGGGGTTTACAGTAAAACATCAACCCTGGAACCAATAGACCTTTTTTTCTATAATCAGGCCGATCAAGGAGGAACCCTCACTGTGTCAGGCAACTAATAAGCAGTCAGTTGATGCAAACTGACTATAAATCTTGCACCACATACAGTAAATCAATAAAAAAGGAATTAACTTGATGAGCTTTTCAAACTGTCACTTTATCTGGATCATAACAGAAACACAGACTTATTGTGGCATAAAATAAATTAGATTATTTTCAAGTAAAGCACTCCTGTACCATATTTCAAAGTCCATATGAGTTTGTTATGTTATCATTTCTGCAAAGCTCCAGCTTTACAACAAAAACATCTTATGTCTACAGTGAGTCTTATTTTAGTGTGAATTGATTATTTAGAGCTCCTTCACCTAATTTGAGTCAGCTGTCACTTGTCTTGCATGTGGCAAGTAACAGCTGCAATTTTGTCCTGATTGGAGTTTTTTTTAACACCTTAAATTAGTGTTTTAGATCTCATTTCATGATGTTATGTTGTGTAATGACAGCCTGTTACAAGATGCATTACCCAGTGAAATCCACTTACTGTGCTGGCAGCCACTTGGGCTTGTTTTTAACACAAGCATGCTTATACGTAGGAAGTTTGAGCTCAGATTTGAGTACAGTTCAAATTCTGCTTCATGATTTTTATGCACTGACAGCAGCGAGCCACCCAGCACACAGCTATTCCTCCTACGCTGGTTGACCTTATTCATAATCAGGCAAAGACATTTGGAAGCAGGCATTGCACATATACTGTACATGCAGGGCCAAAGCTTAACTCAGAAAATTGCTGTGATCTGTTTCTATTTAGATCAATAATGATATAGCCTACTGCAGGATAGTGGATTTTTTAAATTAGCCGTATTAAATGTACCATTTTCAGAGTGAAAATTTAAATAATAAAGATTTAATGTCCAGCTAAAGGGTTATTCTGTGCTGTTAGAAGAATCGGACATTTGAACCTGAAATCATAACTCAGATAAACAAAACAAGAAAAATTCATATTCAACTATAAGTGAAATAAAAAATAAAACTGTCTGCAGGACAAAATAATTTCAAATCTCATAGCCGGTCTTATTCTTGAGGTTTTTATATATAAAAAAACCAAACAAAATGTAAACATTAAAAGAAACGTCTTTGTAGTGATTCCTGATAAGACGTTATTACATCTTCCCTCTTTTCTGAAGCTGTTCCGTGTTTCCAGGGTGATGAAAGTTTATTATTATTTGATAAATCTGGAAAATCTTTGAACTTCGTCCTCGATTTTCTTGGAATTGAGAAAACTCAGAGTGCCTGATTAACTTGGCCTGACACTTGCATAAACCTGCACAAGTAAGTCATTAGAAACAATAAGCAACTTGAAGTCTATGTTTGTTATATTAATGAGCTCCTCCTCCTAATGCTCAGCAGATTATCCCCCATTATGCCTCGTATTTACAAAATAAATTGTTCACTGATAAAATCCATCTGGTTGTTTAGTGAGTCCTAAAAACATCAGCATTTTCAGTCTTAGTAATCATTTCTTCCTCCTATATCTGCATTAATCTTTTAAGATTACATTCCAGTCTGCTTTTGTTCTTCTTTATATCTCTTTGGATCAAAAGCAGATTCCAAACATTATAAAGGCAGAATATAATCCTATATTTTCAACAGTTCAGCAATCGATTGAAATCCTATTTCATGATTTTCTGCACATCTCAACGCAGCGGATGTCTCTTCCCCACCTTGAAATGAGGAGTAAAACCTTGCTGCCGTGTACATTTAAGCCGCATTTGATTCCCGCTGTGAGAGAAGGTAGCAATGGGCTTGAATGATAAAATTGTGTTGTCAAGGTAACAGGTTGTTCTGAAGACTGCGAATATGCTGTACCAGTGATGCTCCTATACAATATTTTACCCTGCAGCCTTTTGTAGCACTGAACTGCAGAAGCCCTGCATTTTACTCTCTCAAAGTCATCAGGTAACTGCAGATGTAATGTGCTTTGCATTCATAATTCAGAGATATTTAATAGCCAGTCTGTCTTCATCAATATCATTTAGATTATTCGCCGCAAATCTCATTTGCAAAAACCAAATTGTAGCTGTCGGAAACCTTGAAGTGGCACAGCGATTTCTTTCAAATGATGAATGAGGGAAAAAAGGTGGAAAGTGCTGGAGTGTGGAGATACACTGAGGCACCCTTTAACTTGGCTCCTGAAGTAACCATGGATACCTCTATTTCATGGATGGAGTAATTTTAGCTGGAGTGGGATCTAAAAGAAACATATCACCGTTCCAGCGCTCCACATCAGCTACTTCAACAGCTTAAATATCAGGATGCACTCTGTATACATGCACCATAAATATGCCACGGCTAATACTATATTTTCAAATGCTCCCACACTGAACAGAATGTGGTGATAATAAGTCACTCCCGAGTACAATGCAGCACACAAACAATCACATAAGGGGTGTTTTGTTTGCAGGAACCAAACTGAGACAGTGATGCAACAACCTGCCATAATGCATATATAATTTAGCAACAAGTAAAGAGCATTTGAAAGAAACAAGCACTCTGCACAGTTTTTAAATGAGCATATTTTTGCACAACAGGAGATTATAAACACAAAAAATTAGGGGTTCAGCTGTCGTGAATGGAAGATTTCTCATATTGCATCATAAAAATCCTTGATTCTGTGTTCTGTTGGAGTAGAGGATGATAGTACCCTGATTTATCTACTGTGGAGGGAGCAGGCGGAGTGTCTGCGCTGTCAGTGCAACCGCGACAGGGCTGGCTGTGGGTGATTAAAAGGAGAAATAGTTACAATAAAACACTGGAGCTCCTGGGGAAGACACAAGAGGCTTGACTGTATGAGTCGGAGAGTCAGGATACTTAATCTAGATATGCACATAAAAAATACATGAGGAAATATAATAACTCTGATTATGATAAATGCAGCTAAAACATTCAATTATAATGGATGAGGTACTGTATTTTTTTATACTATATTCTAAAAGTTTAGGTGTAACATTAAGCAATGCTACAACACAAAATAAGCTGACCTGGGTGGGTTTGGAAAATTAGATGATAATGACAACCTTTTCACATGTCATTTAAATGGAAATTTTGCAGCCAAACGTCCACTTATAAAAGATTTATACAGAGTTTTAAGAGCCACTAGTGGCATGTTGTGGTTCAGGTTAATATCAGCAAGTGAGAAGAGTGATCCTAATCGTGCAAAACTTGTTATATTTAGATAATTAGAGACAGATCTACATTTATGTGCATGGCATGTTCCCAGAATATTTGTATGGTGGATACAGAAGATACATGTTTGCAGTCAGTCAGAGCAGTCTGATGCTCTGTGGCTCCACCTACTGGTTTCATCCTGTGATTGCATCATAGTCTGACCCTCCTCAGACATCCTCGTGGATTTAAGAGGGAATTTTGAAGGCAGGACAAACAAGAGTGATAAGCTGAGCTGATCCTGAGGGGTTGGGTAAAACGTTTAGACAAAACTTTTAAATACTAGGCACAACTTTTATGGTTGTATAGATTACACACTGACTAAACCTGTAATCTACATCAAAAAAATGTTGGAACATAAAAAATTCGAATAGAATAAACAAAATAAAATTATGCCAGCAAAACATTAAGAAAACTTAATAAATTAATGAAAAAGATGTGGTCTTGAAGGCAACATATTTTTCTCTAAAACTTGCTGCATCACAGAAATGTGAGTTTTGCAAAGAGTACCGTTACAGCCCAATGCCATCACAAAAATTGGGTCTTGTGACTTATAACAGTTTTAACATTTTCAGATCAGTCCAGAGCAGTGTTCATTCCTTCTACAAATGTCTTAAATGCTGATTGCTTTGATAACAACAATAAGTTTTTCCATGTGATGGTCCATCAAAGATGGCTCTTAGACATCAACACCACTTTGGACAAGATTGTCATGTGGCCTCTCTCTCACAGTTAAGGGTTTAGTTGTTTATGCATGCAGCTTTGTATCTTAGTGCTCCAAAGTGGTTTCCTCTGGAAATTCCTTGTCTATGTGGTTACAACAGCTATGGTGGTCTGATGCATTCAAATGTCCAGCAAGATTGCTCTTAAATGCAGACATTCCTCCACTAATTTTTAATAATTTAATGTCATCAAGAATTATGGAAGTCCCTTCCTATTTTTCTTTTATTAACATTTCTATTTTTTAAAAATATTCAATGATTTTCTCATGCATTTGTTGACAAACTGGAGCTCCTCTGCCCATCTTTGCTCCTCAGAGACTATCTCTTGTAGTTAAAGCTTTTTCTGATGCCTGTTAAGTAAAACCGGAGATTGCCGTCTTTGTGGATGTCTCAGTGAGATAACAGACTTAAAGACAACATCACTTAGAGCTATAGAGGCACTGTAGTATTAGTGAAAGCAGTGAAACCATAAAGAAACATTTTCTTTGATAATGTCTTTCATAGTCCTGTAGAAAAAACAATTTAAAATCCATTACAAGTATGAATTAATTACTTGTTTTGATCTAAGTACCATAAATTGGATTTTGTTGAAAAAACTCTTTCCCTTCTCATTAAAATGTGTTTAATTATTCACCATTGTGTGTTATCACTTTTGAGCATCCTTGAAGTCAACTGGCGAATCTTAATGGGAGAAGGAGACTTTAAACAGATATTATTCTGTCAGGCAAGTAAAAAAAAAATCAAGAGAAATATTTATAGATCAAAGTAAGATTAAACGCATTACGACAATGAAATATTTAAGGAATCCTGTTGAAAGCATTTGTGGAGCCTTAATTGTCGAAAGCAGTGGCTCAAGAATGAGACTTCAGTTTTCCAACTGGGGGAGGATCCAATGTATTATTGATATTATGTTTATGATTTGAATAGCTGTCCATCCGCCCACTGCATCACACATTCTAATTTAACAAAAAGATAAATAAATCATTGGATCCAAATATTTGCAAGTTGATTGTTATTTGGATTTTTTTTCCATTCTTACTCAAAAACACTTTCATTTAATTTCATTCTAAAAATGTTTTTGAATGGTAGTATTACTTTTCCTGGTTAGTTTGGTTTGCAAGAGGAAGAGGACATAAATTATGCTGTTTACCCATGAAAAGCTGGTGAAATAGGATAAAGCAGCAAAAAAAGACTCCTGCAAATTAAATACCAGTTAATCATTGCAATAGAGGAGTTCTAGAAACTGCCACAAGCTAGGCATGAGGAGCAAATGCCCGGAGGTGGTTAATCCTGCAAAAACTACACATGCATATGACATTTTTACATTGCTATCGCCTGGATTTGCAAAAATATTGCAGCCTTTTTCCTCCCTTCAAGTAAAGCAAAGCTAGGCAGGTTTATTTGTATGGCACAAACATTAGAAAAACTGCAGAAAGCATTGAGAAGAATTTAAAACAGAAGTAAAATAACAAAACAAACAAGAAAAATAAAGATAGAAAGAAACCCTTCAGAAGAAAAAAAGTAAAGCAGAATATAATACTGGGTTTTTGCTGCATAGAAATGAACATCTTCCAGCCTGAAAGCAAGAAACTTCCAAACAAAAAGTTTCAAGTTGAATGCTGTATTAAAGGAGGGATGTTTCTTAAGTAGGGTGCAACAATTGTCGAGTAGTTAATATTTATCTCAAGTCGTTAGGATTGATTTTGTACAACTGTTTTTTTTTTTTTTGTTGTTTTTTTGACACTGAGCTTGCCCAAAACAAACCCTCAATGTCACGGCGTTTATTTGTTTTATATGAGAGGCTACTGTCAGCTAGACCACACAGTAAAGAAAACAACAATCTGTGTCTGCACATGAAGCAATACAGTTAATTTATTGTAGAGACGGAAGCGAGCGTAAAAATGGTCGTTTGGTTTCTAGCCTCCCCCTGCAGCGTCAGACAGTTGGGGTGTGTTCACGGACCCTCCTACAAACAGAGTTCAGCAGAACTCCCGCAGGCTGAGACACATCCTGCATTAACCCTACAAGGCGCTGCTGCCACACGGTAAATCCAGCTTCAACACCCATTGCTGTAAAATTAGACTAGTTTTAAACAATTTAAGCATTACGAACAGTAATATTGTTGTTGTGTCAGGTCAGTTATGCGGAATTAAACGATAACATCGCTAAGTTAGCATAACGTCGGTTTAGCTAACGCTAAAGTTAATTGGTTGCCTCATGCTAGTACGGCCTGACTTTCATTTTTAGGTTTCTAGTAACGACTTGCACATGTTTGAAGGACTTTTCAAGTTTTTCAACAGATAGAATTGTCAAAATGATAAGCTATCATGACGCCAAGCTTTAAGAATGACAGCTCTGTATCTTGTGTTGAGTTAGAGAAAAGAAACTTGGAAATCTGACAGCAGTGTTGATGTTATTTAACTTCCTTTTAAAGTGCGAAGATGACTATGCAAACCGCTTATATGTCCGACATTTCTTTTTTATTTAGGATTTTAAAAAGTCGATATATCCTTTGCCGTTGGGCGTGGTGTGAATTGTTATCCATAACAGGAAATATTTTAAGAGGGGCTTTGGGGTGTGTCTAGCTCTAATTACACTGTGTACACGGAGAATGGACAAGATATACCCAATTTTGATACCGAGCATAATCAACACAGATTAAACTAACAAACTTTAGAAAACAGGACACGGCAAAGCTTTTACTGACTTTAACCCAAACTACAAAGTCGTTATGCACTATAGGGTTTTCTTAAATGTATCCATGATTATATTGTTGCCTGGAGTTTCTGAGATAAATATCCAGAAGCATAAAACAAACTGTGGCATTACATAAAGATAAGCTCTTCCATCATGATATAAATCACAAACTCTGTTTGTATTCACAGTTGAGAGGATGTTTTTTGCCAAAAAATTCATCAGTGGCATCATCGATGTTGTCAGGTGAGAATATACAGAAATGACCCTAATATTAGGGTAAACAAAGATCTTTAGTGGTGTAATCTTTCCTTTTCATGTCTAATTCTGTCTTTGCAGCAACATCGACCCTGAGCAGTTTGTGCCCTCTAATCCTGTAAGTGACTGTCTCTGTCTGCTTGTCTTTTTTTTTTTTAACTATCTATGATAACTATCTGATGTTTGTTGATGTTTCTGTCCCACAGCCGCCACCACGCAGGCCGGTCGCATATGCCGAGCAGCATGAGAGCGATGAGGAGAAACAGTTTCGCAAAGTCTTCCAGCAGCTTGCTGGAGATGTGAGTGTCTAACTTTGCTTATCTTTGACTCTTAGCTGGTTTTAGATGCGTTTTAATTTAAATAGTTAATATGAGAGCCATTTGTTTCAGTTGTGTGTCTGTGCAGCTTTGTTTAGACTTCTTCCTTGTTGTTTATTTGTCATGCAGGACATGGAAGTCAGTCCAACAGAACTGATGAACATCCTAAACAGAATCATTGGAAAGCGTAAGTTTTTTTCTTGCACCAGACATCCTTGCAACAACGCCCTTTTTGCCTTTCCTCTTTTCCTTCTTGCTCTCTGACTCAGGTTTTACCTGAATCTTCACCTGTCAGTGCATCTTTAAAGACGTGCATTCATAGTGACTGACTTGTGTTCTAGATGGAAACCTGAAGACAGATGGTTTCAGCATTGAGTCTTGCAGGAGCATGGTGGCAGTCATGGATGTATCCTTTCTGTCATTTGTGTTCTTACTGCAATATGCAACTCATATGACAGTGTAGAATAAGAATATACAGTAAACTGTGCCATATGAGTTAAAAACACACCTTGTACAAACACAAGGTATCCATGAGTAACACATGTTTGGTTAGGCATGAGCTGGAGACAAGGCCTTTCTGGTTGTTGTTCTTAACCATTTCTCAGAGCGACAGCACCGGGAAACTCGGCTTCCATGAATTCAAACACCTCTGGAATAATATAAAAAAGTGGCAGGTGAGTTTTTTCTTTCAGCCCAAACATCTGTTTCTGTGATGTCAATGCAAAAGTGAACACAGAAGAAATTGTTGCTGAATACCTGTGCACTATCAGCTCATTTTGGTATGCAGTCTGTCAAACGTTTCCTTTATTTGATTATCAGTTTTGTTTTTAATAGACAAATGTGTTCTTCAAGTTGGGTTCACTAAATAAATGTCCTTGTTATCTAGATGACTAAACTTAGCAACAGATCATTTAATTATCAGAAAAACACAAGTATAAGTAGCATAAATGATAATTTATATTAAAAGGAATTTGTCACATATTGTGTTGGGGGATTAAAGTTGTTGCCTTTAGAGTATTTGCAGTAATCCAGCCTGTGAGAAGAAATGTTATGTTTTATTTGACTCTTTCTATTTTTTGATAAGCTTACCTAGAAATTTTGAGGTGGCATAACTGCTTTAAATACTTTTGTATTGTTACTTTTTAGGGCGTGTACAAGACTTACGACACAGATGGCTCTGGTGTTATTGGTGCTGATGAGCTGCCAAACGCTTTCAGAGCTGCTGGTGAGGATATATTTAATCTTTCATATACAACTGTACAGGTAAAGATACACCTATAGATGCAAAGAAAAAGAAGATAAATGTCAGCAGTTGTGTGGCTGCGTATGTTCGTAAAAGTGAACATGTTGGATATTTTTTTAGAGCCAGAAAGTTTACCTTTTGAGATTAGGTTTTTTTTATTTTTTATTACGGCACACTGAACTTGATTAATAAAATTCATGTGACCTCTAAGTGCTGGTTAATGGTAGCAAAGATCGTTTTCACGTTTCTTGCTGCAGGTTTCCCTCTAAATGATCAGCTCTTCCAGATGATCATTCGCAGATACAGCGATGAAAACGGAAACATGGACTTTGACAACTACATCGGCTGCCTCGTGCGACTTGATGCCATGTGCCGTAAGTTTCAGTGACCAGTTAGTGTAAAGCAAGTAAGAAGAACAACTGTCCTAAAGGTTTAATATCTGATCCGATTCAGGTGCCTTCAAAACCCTGGATAAGGATAACAACGGAACAATAAAAGTCAATGTTCAGGAGGTAAAGTAGTCAATAGTTTGGTTATAACTTGAATTCAGACCTTAAATCATTTGTCTGTGTGGTTGTGCATTTCATGACGTCATCTCTGCTCTTGTGTCTTTGCAGTGGCTTCAGTTGACCATGTACTCTTGAGTCCCAGTGATGCTTCTACTGCTCGTTTTATTGAACCACTTTGTTTGTCTACACAGTACAAAATATTTTATCCATAATCCATACAGTTTTTTTCTTTTGTTACTTTTCCACGTGCCATTTTATAATCTGATAAGTGCAATTGAAGTGTCATGGGAGGCGTTACGGCTATGTCACTTTTGTGAGTCAGTAAAAACAAAAAAACCCAAACGTGCACAGGAAATCTGAAACATCAGAAATAAAGGCTCCCAAAAGGTTGGGACAAGAATGCAGCCCACATGAATGAGGTGTGTAAACATTAGGTGTTGAATTGGTGTCATTTAGTTGGCTTGTTTGACATTTACCCTCAAGTCAAAGATAGCATGAGAAGAGATATATCAACCTCAGTTTGCCCAACACCTGAGAAATTTGTGAAAAACGTGACGAGAAAGCAGCTTTGCTTCTGGGTTTGGGGCTGATTTGACAAAGGTGTGTCCTGTCAAAGGCCTGCCAGTCTTAGTTTTGCTCTTCAGTTGATTTTGTGCTAAAGTTATGGGGGAGAAAATCACCTTGTCATCCTAAAAACAAAGCTTTAGCGAATATTCAAAGCTTCTGACAGCTCAACGTCGCATGCTAGCAAAAATGGGAGACACCACGCTGCAAAAATATCTTCCATGAGGAAAATGTTTTCTGTCAGAGTTAATAGAGGTCAAGTGTGAAATGACAACATGGTTGTGCAGCGTGAAAGGCCAAATGGACTGTCACTTCCACCTGTTTCTCTTGTTTAGATTTTCTCTTAACTGCATGGGTGTGTATCCAGAACTTTAGTGGCAACTCTTTCATGTTGCATGACCTGTTGGTCTAGGGCAACTTGTTTCCTGAAAGTTATTGACCAAGATATTCTTAGAAATCTTCAGCCCAGTTTCGCCCTGCAACAAAACCGCCTACAAAGCCCTTTTTAAGAGTAAAATTTACCTGTCTAATTTCCATCTCATTTTCATTTGGAGACTTTGTGAAACCAGCCGATGAAAGGACAACGTGATCTGGCCCATAAATTTTGATTAATGCTTCAAAGAAAGTGAGAGTAAAGGTATTTAGGCACAATCTGAACCCAGTAGAGCACATATTAAACTGTATTTATCACATTTTGCATTAAAGCTATGCTAATTTTAAACCACTAGCTGTCTTGTTGCCAGAAAAAGGCAAAATGCTATATTGATACTGAACTTACTCCAAATTGACATACAATTACATAGTTTGCTCATGTATATAGGCAGCATATCCGTTTGTTTACAATGTTGGGGGCAAAAGTATGTTACATCCCAAAGAGCCAAGTTTATTTTGTCAGTTTATTATTATACCATTTAACGTATGATGATGTATCACTGTATACTTTAGTGTCTGAACAAGACAATGTCAGCACAATTTGTGAAATAATAATATATGTATGCCAATACTGCATGTAGACATTAGAGAAGATGCCATTAAAGGGTTTTATGATTTAGTTCCAACCACAGTCAAACTGTTACGAACACGGTTATGCTGAATAAATTCCTGTGCCATATTTGGAATAAAAAGGATATATTGAAAATGCAGTATTATTCTGATTCCTCATTAACTTGTGACAAAAGCATCCAATGTATTTTTCTCACTTAAAATGATCTGAGCCAAGGTTTTGGACTATTCACATTTGGTAAAAGTTCTTCAGTTTAACTTTTTTCCCCCTCGCCTTTTCCTCTTCAATGATGGTCTGGCAGCTGTGTGGTGCCAGATGGATTTTCTTTGCCAAAGGGAGCTTAATGGTTATAAAGTAAAGTAAAAAAAGATTTTTTAATGTATCTTTTTTTTAAAAACCTGCTTTGATACTTAGAATTTAAAAAAAAAAAATCATTTTCACTTGCTGAATCTCAAACCAATTCTAGACCCGGTGGGAGAACAAGGGAGATTTTGGGGGAAAAAAAATATATATGTATATATATGTGTATGTATATATATGTGTGTATATATATATATATATATATATATATATAATTTATGGATGCAAGGATTCGATTCACGATTTTAAGTTCTCGATTTCGATTTTCTTTTTTCCAACAAAATTAGTCTGAGTTATTTTATGGCCAAATAAATTGTTTTCCCTATGTGTTTTTCTCCCTTGTTTCTCCTATCTTTCTATATTATTATAGTTGCGGAAATGAACACAGACCTTTTTATGAACAAAACAAGTTTTATTTGTTCTGAACGTCATCTGCACTGATGCATTGCATGCAAATCGTTTACTTATTTCTACATCGATTGCCATTTAAACCAGTTTAAACCGATATTTAAATCGATTTTCAAGTATTGTACATCCCTAATACATATATACATAAACCTAATATATATATATATATATATATATACACATATGTGTGTATGTGTATATATATATATATATATATATATATATATATATACACACATATGTGTGTATGTGTGTGCATATGTATATATGTTTGTATATGTATGTATATGTTATATCCGTAGCATTTTGGCATGTGTCTTGTCTCTTCTCTGAGCTCTGCAGCCAGTTCTTTTCTCTTTTGTTTTGCTCTATTCTTTTCTCTCTTTACCTCTTTCCTTCCAATAACGTCCTCATGCATTTCTTTACTGAATCACTAATGGTGCATTCCACTATTATCTGTATTGATGTCCAGTTCCTAGGGTGTGATGCCATAAAGTAAGAATCTTTGATTAATAATGACCATTCACATGACCATTGTATGCTTTAATCCGTGTTCGATACCGGAAGTCGTTGCTCTCCTTCATAATAAAAGAGGCTACCTCATTAAATCTTAATATGAAAGACAGAAAAAGATTGTTTTATTTTTGTTTTTAAACATTTATATAAATCAATTGTAAAAACATCACAAGGAAACGTAGCCTTGTCATACTGATGTGAATGTGAATGTGAATGTGCACGTAAACGATGTGAAGTTATGTGCGTTTTTTACGAGCAAACGTTAACCGGATATGATTTGTGCTGCATTAGCATCACATAGCTTCACTTGACAGTTGCTATTTTGTCGATAAGGAAGTTTTGCTTCACGTTTCTGTACCAAATCATAGCTTCGTCATAGTATTGGTATGTTCATCGTCTCGTGAGTTATTTTCATGATTCATGTGTACCTTTTGAAGTTTGGTTGCCTGACTGAAACGCTTCTTAGCCATTTGTCAACATACCGCTAGCGCCTGTAGCCTTGGTGCAGAAAGCTAGCTTAGTGATGGGTGTTGTTGTGTAACGATAGACAAATGCTTGCTTACTGTATTCTGATATAGAAAATAAACAAAGCACCCTTCCCTCGATCAAATTATTAAACTGTTTAGGTAAAGGTTTTCTCTGAAAACGGTTAGGAGCTGAATCTGCATTAGCCTGCTAGGGACGCTCAAGCATGTGTAAAGTGACCATTGTTCATTCACTCTTACAGAGCAAGTGCTGTCAGTATTATCATAGTAACAACTCTCTGTTTTTTATTGCTTAACTGTGATATTTATACATGCAGATTTATCAGAATTAAAGTTGTCTTTAATTTTACCGTCAGCTTCGATTATTTATTAGTCAAACTTACTCAGCTGTTGTGGTTGAACGCATCACTGTATCATCGCTAACTCGATCATTTATTAGCTCCACAGAATTTGCTTAGACCATAAGTTTAGTCTGAAGATCAAGCTACTTCTAGTCTGTGTAACAACAGATCAGTGACAGATCAGATAACTTCTTATGCATGCTTGCGTCCTCTTTTATTTTGCTGTCAAGCAGATTCCTGACAGGTAGCTGGAGAAACACAAAGCAGCAGGAGATCTCTTGACGCTGTGTGGAGAATGTCTTCTTCATTATACTACAACCAGGACAGTGTTACCCGCTTCAAGAAAAGAAAAGCTCGATTTTCTTTCAGTGAAGTCCACATATTGCTGGATGAAGTGAGGAAACATAGAATGGTTGTTGTGGGTATGTGTCTGTTTACAGTTTCTTCTGGCTTTCTCATAAATATCTTTCTTAGAATGAAAATTGAATGAAAGATTGCATAAATTCTTTTTTCCTTACTATCCAAGGCAAATTCAACCGTGGCGTTCCGACAGACACAAAGAAACGAACGTGGGCAGAGATTACTGCACGGGTGAATGAGATCGGGGAGTGCCAACGTGAAGTCATAGAGGTTATCAAGAAATGGTCCGATTTAAAGTGTGACACTAAGCGAAAAGTGGCTGCCATGCGGTCAGGAACAGTGCCCAACAGAGGCCTTAACTCACGCCTTTCCCGAGACCTTAATCCAACCGAGAAAATTGTACTCCAGATTCTGGAGATGGACGATGAGGACCAGACCACTGGCGACTTTAGTCCACTCGGGGATGATGATGATGTCCCAGACGAGGAAGAAATGGAAGAGGATGACATGATTGGAATGCAAAGTTCTCCCAACGGTGGGATTGACATTGGGCCCATGCCTCCCCCAACTTCCTACAGTGTGAGCGGACTTACACAGTCGGGTAATGTTTTTTTTCTTGTTCAGAGTATGAAATTACTACAACAACATATCGCTGCCTCTCAAAGTTCTACATCAAGTTTTGAGCTTGATGAAAATGTGCACCACATCTAATGTTGCAGGGGACTCGTCACAGCCTGCTTTCGATCTGCAGTGTGAAGTACCGACAACAGAAGGTGATTTGATCAATGTCTGGAAACAATTCAAGTAAGTGTATTAACTTATTTAAGTTTTTAAAAAATGACTTTTACTTTGTGTCAAGATACTGAAACGGCTTTTGGAGATTCAGATGATGACCAGAGGGACGATGCTCTACCTTCAACTCAGACAATGAGGCAAACAGAGGATCGTCAAATTATCAATGGCCCCCAAAAACAAGTACAATCTCAGACCTCATCCGGACCGTCCGCTTCCACGGCTACGCTTCCGGTGTCAGGTCCGTCCCCGCAGAACACGAGAGACGCCTTACTGCAAAATGCATCGCTGAGCCTCCAGGAGCAGCACGCCACCAACGTGCTGCTGGAGACGGTCTCACGCTCGCTGGAGCTTCTGTCCGAGTCGGTGCAGCAGCTGGCGGAGACTCAGCAGGAGTTTGTGCGCGAGTCGCTGCAGCTGCAGCGGGAGACGGTGCAGGTTCTCAGAGACTTCACAGGCGGAGCCATCGCGCTCATGCATGACAAACTGAACGGCCGGCCGGCGTTATAACGTCAGGCCTGGATGGAGATATTGGCGAGTTGTCATCACTGACTTCGTATACGGCCCTCAGGTGCAGGAACACTTAAGCTCTGTTGGACAGCACCTCTGCTTCCTGTACTTTTTGATAGTACTTAAAAGATTTACTGTGGTTGTGTTTTAAACTTTATTGGTAGAGACGTCGTTGTGACGGAATTGCTGTCTGTGTGGTCACATCAGAGTGAGTTGGGGAAATTACTGATATTAGCCATAATGGAAGAATGTGGAGTGTTTTTAATTTCTTTGCTACTGAAAGTGAGACTCCCACCACTTACATTTTTTGCAAACATGTTTCAAACTTTTACTGTCTTTTTATGTTGACATTGTAAAGAGTAAGATTTTAATTTGGGAAAGTCTTGAAATGTGTCCTTTAATTGTTGGTTTTCCTTGCATCCGTGTCTGGAGATTTCCACATGTACTATAACGGTTTAGTGGACGTCTGCACCTGACCATTATATGGTCCTTATGTCTGATCTGAACAAGGTGTGTTAGATCCAATTTAAAATAATTGTATGTGAAGATGTTCTGTCTGATTTTTGTTTTTTTACATGATAAACATGAACACTTGAATATAAACATTTCACTGAGTTCTTTATAATGTGGAATAAGCTGTGGAGGGGAGCAGAGTGAGGCTAATTTTTGTTGTTGTGGGCCTGGATCATGTAGCTCGCTCTGGTGGACACACCGGAGCTGCACTTCTCAACTCGGCTGCAGATGGTGCGTTTAAACTTAAGTGGTCAAATATGTAATGCTTTAGAAATTAAAAGATAAAATAAAATGTGGAGAACCCCGAAACACCAGCGTAAAGTTAAAAGTGTGATAAGAACAATGCCTACGGTCATACTTCAGCTGTTTTTTGTCTGTCGATGCTATCGTTGAGATATGGAGAAAGCTTAATACGTACATTAGATATCAGCAAAGTAACGTGTCAACACAATGCCTGCAAGTTCATGACTGTTTAATCTTTTTACCCCAAACTATATAAATAAGTCACACTCTAACAACTGTAAGTCTAAACAGAATGATCAAATACTATAACCTGATCCAAAATGTTAATCAGTTGTGCATTAATTATGAAATAAACCATGATGTTTA
>JAVQJG010261747.1:0-40172 GCA_036024015.1 Craterocephalus amniculus
TTTTGACCGGGCCCCGTTCAACATCACTTTATGGGCATTTTCTCAAAACAAAAAACCTCCGATATCTCCGGCTACATGATGAACATCAAGAAAGTGTTCCAGAGTGTTATTCAGCATGAATAAATGAAGGCACATCATTCGGAGGGCGGAGTATTCCTTTAATAATATTTTATGATATCCCATTCTCCCTGCTGTTTAAGTGATATAAATAAAATACACATACATGTGTCTTGAGTTAACCTGCATGAGTGATCAATTGCATTTTGATTGTGAATCTTTTTAAATCTTTTTTTAAAACTATGTTTCTCACAGAATATTGATCTTTGTATAATATGTATGTAAGCTGTTAGGAAGCCCACGGAGATGACCAGATAGATTATCCTGTTTTTCTATGGTTGTTCTGTGTGTTATGAATAGGTTCTGTTGTGAGTTGTGATTTCCGAGCTGCTTTGAATGCAGCGCGATTCCGTGTAATTTTCTGTTTTGGGATCGGTCTGGGTCGCCGCCCTCCGCTAAATTGATAAACTACCTCAGTCTTGTCCAGAAAACCATTTTGCAGAACTTTAAAGCTAAAGTGTGTATGATCCATTTTTTGCTTCAGAACTATGCGATCTGCTTCACTGATGGAGACATGAAACTGAGAGACCTGCTAAAACTTTTTGAGGGTGCTGCACTGAGGGCTGAGAGCATGGAAACATTTTACTTTTTCTTTACAGGAACACATGCTCATTGAGTGTAATATCTGAAACAGATCAATTTGTTCCTGGCAGACATTTAGCAGCCTCACTCTTCCATCCAGCTGCGATGCTAAGCTAGCCTAATTCTCTGATAGGACTGTGATTATCAGAAGTGACGTTGCAATGAGGCCTGTATAATGCCATTTATGTCTGTCCATTTTCGATGTTGTCCTCAGCGGGTGGAGGTAGTTTATGGACCAGCTCTGAATTCACCATGACCTGCGAAGCACTGAGGGTAAAATGTACTGCTAAAGGCAATTTTTCCACGTTTTCTTTTATAACGGATGAAAAGAAGCAAAATCTATGAATTATGTTCCATCTAATTCTGAGCATGCATATATGCATTAGGCTTTAAACTCTACCGGCTGTACATAGCCTGTCAGTTTTAGTATTTCATTTATTTGTGAGCAGCTACCAGGTTTAAACTTAAAGTGGATGACGGATTTTGCTGGATTTCATTAGCAGTTGTAATGATGTAATGGTGTTTAGTTACAGGGGTAGTTATTGATAATCAGTTTACTCTTTAAAAAGAGTATTTGAGCTATTGGTGATCTAAAGCTATTAATTCTTTTAGTTAGTAATAAAAACATTTGTTGATTCAGTTAATTTGGAATCAACAAAAATGAGAATTGTTCAAGAAATGAACTAGTGTTTGTAAGAAGTGGTTCTGTGAAGTTTATCCAAGTTAACCTGAACCTTTTTTTAATTTCATACCCTTTAAATTGGAGCTCCGTTTACTTTTAGCTGATGTTGTTTGAATGTGCTCTGTTTTAATGTGAAAGTTGATATCACCAGTGTAGAGAAGAGTAAAATGGAAGGGAAACCTAATATCGGCTTATATAGATGTTAGGAAAGACTTTATTGCTGTTTGTTTTTATTTCAGTACGTGTCACTGAAATCTGAATGTGTAAGTCTTTCTTTTCACACAGTCAAGTGTTATGTGAAAATTGAGTTTTAGTTAAAGCCATTTTTTCATTAGGAACTAATTGAATCTTTAAAGTTGACTTTACATGAAATGATTTAGATTCTTTCATTTGCAAGACGTTAAATGAAACCAATCAAGTTAATGAAATAATTTATTAAATCTCTAGTTTTTAATTGAAGCAATTCATTTAAGTTGGTACAACTATTATCATCTTTTAGTACAGAGTAGTGACTAAAATGTAAAAAGAGGCCTGCGCGGTGCTTTGATTCTACATTTTATAGGATATATTTAGTTCATTTCAGTCCATCGAAAACATGGCAAAAACTACCAAACTGGATTAAGGGAAACTTTGTGATGTACTTCAGCACTAATAGCGAGATAAGTAAGTAAGTAAGTAAACTTTATTTGTATAGCACTTTTCACAGACAGGGGTCACAAAGTGCTTCACATGACAACATATAAAACAATAAAAAAAAGAAGACCTTCATTTTGTTGGGGTGAAAATCTAAGTCACTCCTTAACAAGAGCAAGATATGAAATTGCCCTTTTATGAGGAATTATGCTCTCGTTAAACCCTTTGTTCATGATTTTGCATCACTTTCCTACAAAAACAACAAACTCCTCACTTAAAGATAAAGTTTTTGGGATTTTTTCATGTATGAATGTGCATGCCGGAGTTCCCGCCTCTACCGACTGATTGTGTACCAACGTCCACTTGTAGCGGCTGCAGTGTGAGTGATGCTGGGCAGGTTCAGGAATGCTAATGTTTCCTCTGTGGCTCTTATGAGGAACACGGTGATTAGACCTCCAGCCCCCTGGGTGGAGCCCCTCGCTGTTCTGGCTCCTGCTCTGATTTACTTTGACGTCGACAGGAAGGTCAGCTGGGTCTCAGAGGGATCATGGGGAGGGAGACATGTTGAATGGTGTGTGTTGGGAGATTCAGCGTTCAGAGACGCTCGTCCAAGATCCCAGACAGGGGTCGGAGGGATGACCTAGGGAGGAAGGGCCTTTTGGAGCTTAGGGAGGGCTTCGAGAAGGATTACTGAGGGGCTAAAATGTTTTCTTTGTGGCTGAAAGAAACCTAAGAAATGCTCTCACCCAAATCTCCTCTGGTCTGAGGGGGCTGTTGGGCATGAACTCAAGCTACATCCTTTAAGAGACTAATTTCTTCTTGGAGTTGGAGTATGTATTTACTGTCACTAACCTGCCCTGTTTTCCTGAGGTGTGAAGCTTTGATAAGTTGAAAAGAACAATGTGGAAAGTGCTTTTGAATTAAATTTCTGTCAACTAACATGGGAATAAAACGTTTCAGAATAAAGACTTTTCAGTATATATTTATATATTAGAATCTTGTTAAGTGTGATTTTCAGCTGATGGGTGTCATTTGCTCATGTTACACGCAGGGCAATTCACCATGCTAAAGCCGTCTTGATGTAAAAGCTCCTAAGTTTCCTGAAAATCTGCATGAAAGAGAGTAAAAGATGATATATTTTCCCAACTTCTCTCTTTTCATCATCACAGGGGAGATTGATAACTCTGAAAAAGAAAAATATTTGAGTTCTTTGCGCTAAATCGCCACTGCTTTCATTCCAATCCTCCCTTCTTATCCATGCTGGGCCTCTGGTAGTACCTACCTACCACACACATACACACACACACACACAGTAGTCCCCACTGAGCAATGCAGGACTGGTTAAATACCATCTCTGTGTTAGCAGATTGCAGGAGGCAGGCGGCATGCTGTGAGGCCCGACCACACTCCCACTGTTCTGGAGCAGCTTTAAGTGAAAGATCAGGTGTCCAGCCCTGAATGCTTGATTGAACTTAAATCTTTTGCATGTGCGCTGTAACTCTCTTTGCTCCATGTGGCTCAGACATGGCCGGCCAGCAAACTGCACGCTGGAATTTCGGTCACAGTGCCTCAGTGATATCCCCGTTCTCCCAGATTTCATTGAAAAGAAAAATAATCAAGAGAATTTCAAAAACGGAGGAGGAATGCTGTAAGAAAAGGCAAATAAGCTTTAAATAAAGCTGTTGTGTTTCTAGAAGCAGCTGTACTTGGGTAAAGTTTATTTCGGAGCTGCGCCATTAAGTTTTAAGAATAATTTTGTACCGGTGCAGTTGAAGTTACAGATATTTACTTTCATTTTGACGTAAAAAAAGATGAGCATAAATGTAATTGACCTGATTTTTACAGTTTTAGATATTCTATAAGTGTCTTAGTCTTAGACACATAACACTTTACCAAACCAACAGCAGTCAGCACCCAGCAGGGATTTTTCTGCATTTTAAAAACTGGTTAAAACGTTGCCCTACTGGCAGTTAGAGCTACTGGACTAAAAAATAATAAAAGCGTCCATAAAGGTAACAATATAAGAATAATACAATAATAAAAGAATACATTTTATCTTATAATATTTTTCTAAGCTTAAATAAATAGTGTAGTTTTTTATTCCTAACCAAATGATGTTCCCAGTCAGGAAGTGACAAAGTTTTGCTTCCATGTAACCAAAGAAACTGGCAAAATGGTACCAAAGCTGAACGAAAAAACCAAAAAGTTTTTTGACTACTGTTAACTAATCCTACGATTTATGAAGATTTTGTGGCTTCTGACAGTAAACACTGGAAATTCTGTTTTCTTCAATGTTCATATTAGTCATGTTTCCATTTTGCCAGCTGTAAGATGCAGAATGATGGTTTATATGGGGGGTGTTGCATTGGAGGACCAGAGCAGTTGCATTTCTTGCAGTATTTTGTACTATTTGTTCATGAATCCGAGCAATGAAGCTGGAAAGTAACGGGAATGTGCAAAAATTGCTCTGGGAGTACAGACTTATATTTTATAGTTTAATACAGGAGGAAATGATTTAACCACCATATCGGTGCTGTGTTAACCACCTTCTGCCTGTAACACAGATTGGCTAGGCTAAATGCAAGCTAGAGGTTGATGTAAAGTCCTTGTTGTGTACCCAGTATGCACCTCATTGATTAAAGGGAGGGATCATATGAGTTTTAAGTCCCCTAGTTGAGGCGATAATGGTTTTAATAAAGGAAAAAATACTTTTGTTTCAAACCAGAATTTCTCCCTGTAGAGGCTCTGGAGACCCTGAGCTTCACTGTTGGTCCATTTCCTCATGTTTAGTTAGAAGTTTGGGAACATCAGAAATAAATATTTGTTCTGAGATGTTGTGGTTATGTTCGCTGAAGTTACCAAATGCTCCAACATCACAAACAATCCAAACAACACTCATTTTGTTTGAACCAAACCCAAACGGCCTTTATTTAAAGCACAAATGCACATTGCTGTAAACCTCCTCATACTCGTAGACTAAAAATCACTTCAGTCTCCAGTAAAGCGTAAATAAAACTAGGCAAATGTTGGCTGTGATGCTCAACTCTTTGTAACTGCAGCTCTACTCAGTCCATTAACCTGACCCTTTTAATCAGGACAATATCCACTGACCTTTTGTGTTGCTGCTCCAACTTAAAGAGATATCTTTCAATCTCTTTTCTCAATTTTTTGACCTGTTTAAGCCCAAATTCTTTCAATTCTGACTTATTTGGGCGATGGGGGCAGAATAAGTTAGGTAGTTTACAAATTCAGATGGCATAGTTGGCCGGCTTCATTCATAAGTCAAACATATGAACATCACTGGTAGGATGGTAGCTCAATGGACTAATAATATACAAAATGGGAGTATGACTTAGTTTGTTTACCCAGAAATGTCTTCTTTTCCTGGGTTTCTTAGTCAATTCTGTCTGTAACTTTACAGGCAACAGTATATTGCTCTGTATAAACAACAAACTGCTAAGAACTGCTAATCCCTTACCAGAATATGATGGTTCTACCTGTATAATTGTTTTTTTATAGGAACATTTCTTAAAAATTTAAATTTATAACTGAAAGTGCTCTGGAGCAGCTTTCTAAAGAGGCCGAGGCGCTCCGAAAAAAAACAAACAAAGAAGGTTGATGTGTTTTTATAGGTGGTCTCACATGCACTGCTGCCATTTGAGTAATTTAAAAAGATGCTGGCATTCAAGGGAAAATATGTAAATGGAATGAAATGAAAATACAAAGTATCGTCTATAAAGACACATTGTTGTCCAGAGAACCTCTGAAGGGACAGCCGTTAGTCAAACTGCTCCGCAGGGATGCATGTTTCATTATTTCCAAAAACACAAAACTGTAGTTTTTGACTGACTCAGAAATATTCTCTCATCTCCAGAAGAGAATAAATCTGCTGGTTGATACAGTCCCTATAGGATGTGCATTATTCCATCCTGTGTGAGGAATGCTTTAACAACTAAAGAAATCACCTCTTCAGGGGAAACGTTTACCCCTTTTTCTGTCAAAACATGTAAATGATCTATTCTAAGATGTAGATCCTCAGGAGGAAACAGTGGGCTATGGACCAGGGATGTAATCAAACACATTTTTGAGACTATTTTGTCCGTATCAGTAAGTCTAAATCAAATGTAGAATAATGGCAACTTCACATTTTAAATGCATCATCAAGTTATACTTTAGATTTAGGATTAGCTTTATAAGCCTGCAAACAGATTTAAATTATAGTTTTCCATCCTTCTGTGTAATACACATCTATGTTTGCACATGACTAATTCTGATGCAGTTTTTGTCAGAATTAATTTAAGTGAATTCTCTTCTCTTCACAGGCTTTGCCTGGAGATTTGGATACTCGCTGTGGGCCAGCTAAATGTAAGTTCCACTTGGCTTTTGCTTGTTTCTAAATGTCATCGATGCAGCTCTGTGGAGTGTTCAGTTTTTGCTGCAGTTTAAAACTCAGAATAAATCTGTGATCATCAATGTGCACACCAGGAAAAACTTTTTATGAACTCTGGACATTAATGCGACCTCTTGGAGGAAGACTGGCTTTCTTGTGATCTTGATAAAGAAGCAATAGGGAATGTAGGTTCAAATAGAAGGAGACGACTTCTTTCTCACCTGTTGCTTCTAGAGTTTAACAGAAGGCTAGTCTGCTCCCTCATTGCCATGACAAAACAGGCCTTGTAACCGGAGATGAAAGTTTCCAGTTATGGACGGCTTAACAAGTGGACCTTTCTTTAAAGTACAGTAGTTGAACTGAAATTGTTCATGCAGGTTAGCAAAGAGTGTATTTGTGCAATAAATGAAAACTGGATGGGTGAACTCCAAGGCTGAAACAGCAAAACCATTGTTGTGCACTATAAAGTTATGTCGATTACAAGTAAAGACTGTTTTCTTCTTTATTCATCTATAAAATTCAAAAGCCAAATGTTGAAGGAAGTTGGCTAAATGTACCTTTATTTGCTTCAAGCAGCTATTGTGTTGCTTTCTTCATGCTTGTCTTCAAAACCTTCATTATGCTGGTCACATTGCAGGCAGAAGCAGCTCAAATGTCATCCATATCTGATTTTCTTATGGATGTCTGAACTGCAGGGCACTTTCATATGTTGTAGTAAATCAGATACATTTAGTCATGTCACATTTCAGCTGATTTTACTTCACTGGAATGTGACAGATGTCACAATTTGCTGCTGGAGGAGGTAGAAAGCAGCATTACTGAAAATAAACAACGGATGGGTTAAAATTTTGTTAGTTTTCATTGTAAAGTAACTTTAAAACTGATACATATAAGCTACCATGTAGAATCCATTTTCACATCCATAAAGACAGCACACTGTGTGTGACGTTGCATCTCCCTCTGCATCTTCCAAGTATTTAAAATCATTCCTCAGAATAACTGAAATAAAAAAATGTATAAAACACCCTAAAAAATTCAGAGGATTCAAAGAAATCTCGGCATGTCAGGGACCCAAACACACAGTGGCTGTGAAATTGGTGAAAACTTCAGGCATTTCAGGGCAAAACACTGGTCTCACTGGAGTCTGATGGAAGTTGCATTGAAGTGAAATATGAACAATGTGGATCAGATCAAAAAAATGGAAGCGAGGATGAAGACCTGCAGGGTGAAGATAGCCTCAGTGCTGCACCCTGTTTCCCAATGATCAGCCTGATAGAGTGGAGTAGCGTTAGCAATGGAAATATGCAGGATATTATTCTGTTGCTGAAATGTAGAAAGAATTTTCAGTCATGTTTTGATGCTGTCAATAAAGCAAAGCCAGAAACAGAACATTTTTAAACACTAATTGCAGTAACGGATCCGCAACTTTCACATTATTTCCTCGGGATGGTTTAAATTCCTGCAGATTTACCAGCGTTAAACTCATCATGATCACTTTTTGAGCTGCTAAAACTCTCTCGTAGTGACATTTCTGCTTAGACTTCAGCTTAAATCTGTGAAAAAGTTTAAGGGATGCCAAGGATCACAACTGATACAAACCTCCACACTGGAATGGCTGTATCGTCATTGTCTACTGGAATGGTTTGTTATTATTGTCCACATCCACCTCCACCTGAGTCATTCCAGAAACAATGGAATTAAGGATAAATTGCTGTCTTGGAGCATTTGGATATTAATGTCTGTCCCTGTGGTTTAGATTAGAATAAGCCATCAGCTTCTAATTTCCTTGACTCACCCGTGTTGGCTATTAACTGCAAATTGAAAAACTGGAAAAGAAATATACTTTTTTGCTAGATGGAAAATCATTTAGACTGAAAATGCTTCTTTTTTTAAAATAAGTGAAATAAGACACAAATGAACTCTTCTGATCTTTGCTGGTTGTTTTTTCATGCATATGCACCTGAAGTTCATCTCTAGCTAGTAGCCATTGCCGTGACTCTATTATTTAGGGTAAGATGTGCAATGTTGGCCCTCGATGGCTGCAGCCCTGCAGGTTTTATACTGTATGTTTCCGTTCTCCTACACACCTGATTCAAGTTACATAGATGTCTGAACAGCCTCTTACTGATCCTTTCTTCTGATTCAGGTGTGTTGAAGCAGGAAAAACCTGCAGGATTGTGGTCCTTGATGACCAGAGCTGGACATCCTCTTATTGGGACATCTAGGGTGTTGGCATATTGTCAAGTCCACCTGCACCCATATGGTTTCCTTCAGTGTGTATACATCCTTAGTAGCAGTTGGATGCATAAAAGATGGCTTAGATGAGATGAACCTGCTAGATTTGCAGGATGAAATCATAACCATGGTGTCAGTAGAAAATTGTTTGCATTTGGTTGATCGTCTTTAGTCTATTTTTCCTACATTTTTCCCTCAACAGTCGCAGACTTGATCCTAATGCTTTACCAGGTCTGTCAGTTTCTGAAATGGTACTCATCTCTCATCGACTAACTAGCACGTTTATCACTGTGCAGTGGCAAAGTTGCGTCTGTGAAATGTAGATAATTGTGGATGAACGGCACAAGCTCGCCTTCAAAAGATTCTGTTTTTAAGTCATTTATTAAATATTGTCGTGACAGTTGGGTTTCATCTCGCAAATGAATCTGTTTCTGAGCAAATATCTAATATTTCTCAGAGTAACAGAAAACAATTGTTGATTTCATCATCTATGTCAAACTCCATAAAATATTAAGAGAATTCAAAATATTTTCTGTATGCAGGGGGCAAATTCAGTTACCCTTGTCAAAAAAATAAAATAAAATGATTTATTTTTTTTTTAATTTTCAGCATAAGGCTTTAAACTCAGGCAAAACTTCTGTGAACACAATGCTTAACTGCATCTACAAATACAAAGTTTTGCTTTTTATTTTTAAAAAGTGCCAGAAATGCCACTGCCCTCTCTGCATCTAAGCTTATTTAAATGTAAATTGGAAAAGCCCCCTGTGGTCAGACCGATCAAAATCTGAAATCATGTTTAAAACTTCTGGATAGTGCTTTTCTCAGGCTTTAGAGTGGAGGGACCATCAAACTCAGCTTGAAAGCCAGCATTTGCGATGGTGTGGGTTTGTGTTGTTGTACATTTTAAAGCATCACTGAGGTCACAGTTAATGCTGCATGATACAGAAAATGCTCAGTTTGGAATAAAATCCTCCGGGCTGCCGTCCATGTCGATAGTCCAGGCCAGTAATATGACAAAATAAGTTTTAACTATTATACAGCAGAAGCGCTCAGTACCTGCTCATTCCTCAGGGTTAATTTCAGAGTTTAGAAGGTCAAACAATGGCTGATACCCTGCATCTACACCTTGGGTCATCCTGAGTTCTCACCATTCCCTTCAGCTAGCTTCTTGATTGTTTATAAATCATGTCAAGACCACGAGACAGCAGAGAGGTTACTTTTTCTCTAGTTTCAACTGTTAAATTTCTTTTGCGTATTAATTATGTGTCTTAGATTGGGTTCAGTCCGACTAATTAAATGGTATAGTCCTCACATCTACTCCAGATTTGCTCGGAGATGCTGAAGTGGGAACTTAAACTTGCCTGTGTACGTTCACTGGCAGCTGAACTGAGTAGCAGTGTTTCAGCACCTGCTATTTCACACAGGCTCAGCTGTGGATTACATATTCACTCAAGTAAAATTTTGCAGTTATGTTGTTGAGGGATGGATATTACACATTTATTTCTGATGTAGCTTGGTATTTCAAGAACACAGGATGGTAAGTTTAGTGTTTTATCTTCACAGTGAGCTGGTCTGACCTTGGAACCTGGCCCAGCTTTCTCCCTGAGTAGAGTTGGTTATTGTCTCTTGATGACTATATTAATAAATGTAATTGTGACTCATCGAATGTATACCTTCATTTACAGGTAATTTTAGTGTGTCTGAGTCACAAATCATTATTAACTTTTTTTAAATCATGAAAGACCAAAATGTTTGTAAAAATTGTAATGACAGAGCTGTGGTTTCATTTGGTGAACTATATCAATGTTCTTACTTGTTATAACCATCTGTTTCTCTGCTACAACTGCTGCATCATGATAAATGACCTGACCGTGCTTGCATGTCAGCAAGTCCTGACAGATCCAGTAGGAAGTAGTTCGAGTACAGGTTTTCCGTTTCCCAGAAAGAGAAAATTAAACCAAAGTTCAAATTCAAATGGTAGCTGCACAAATAATTTAATGGGCTACAGTTTAAGCTTTTGTTCTGCTGGCCAATTAACCCCCAGCTACAACATCTGACATAAAAACTTGTGATTGATTAACCCTTTAAAGCCCAACCGAAGAAAAAGCCAAAAATCATGGGCAAGCCAGATTATCTCAGAAATTTGTGCAACCTGTACGATGATACAGAATAAAGTCTTCCTTTCATGTAGTCATAGCTTTAAAACTTGTCCCTTTAGAGGAGCTGGTTGGTAATGGGCATACCAAACAAAGTATGTTGTAGCCTCAAGACTACTGAGGGTAAACATACAACTGGAAATAAAAAATGTATTGTGAATCTATTTTGTTTATTTTATCGATTTACAAAAACCCGCTTTGGGTGTAAAAATGGGATGTTGGCCCTGTTTATTTTGGAGAATGGTTAACTAAGGCTTTATGATTTAACTCTCACCTGTAGTATATTCCCTGCATTCACAGTCTTTCCTTAATATTTCCTGCAATGTGAAGAACACGACTTAAGTATTGACAGAATCACTCATTAGCTTTCTTTACCCTCTGGGGACTCGTTTTAATGACACGACTTTCTGCTGGTTTTCAGATTTTTTCTCCCCTCCATCATTCTTCTGCACTTGTAACAACCCTTTTATGTTCAATGTTGTGTGATTCTAAATCCTAATTAGTCCTCCTATCAAATGCTGTACGTTTCCGTCAGTTTGAAAGAAAATGTGTACAAAATGGGCCGACAATGAGGGATCTGTTTCACACATCTTTAGCTGATTGCCAGAGGAGGCCTAGTTATGCTAAGCCATTTGTGTCTTCCTGCACGTAGGCTCGACTAATCGCACAGCTAGTCTCCATGTCCTTTCAGCCCTAAGTGTTTCCCGCTCCTACCCCCCTCCCCACACCCAAAAAACCTCCACCATGATTCACCATGATTCCCCACCAAGGATTGTTTTACGCTTAATTTTGTTAGACTTAATGAGATTTCACTAATTAAATCTCCTCCTGGTTGGAGACCCCCACCCCCCCTCCTCCCCTTACATTGCCCCCCCTTTCCACTTGCAATCACTCCAGGGCTGGAGTGATTGCTCGGAGAGCTCTTTTAGACAAATAAACTTTTTTTTCTTTTCTAATGAATAACAGGGACAGTGGGTCGCACAAGGACAGGACAGTGCAACTCTGGGATTTCCAATTTCGCGGCAAGATGCTCTGCTGCACTTGCGATAGCCGGTAGCTTTGCAGATCTGATTTGCTTCGGAAGGGTAGTCGGGAGTCTACTGTAGGCACCGCTGCAACATAAAGATCAGGTTTTACATTTCAGATTATGTCAGCTGTTCCTTATAATGTCATGCTGTCATATTTGCGCTTTCAATTCAGCGCCGCTGCTGATCGGCCACATATCGTAAGACAGTAGTCAGAGCTGTAAAACAAAACCACGTGACAGGACTTCACTGACAAAATGCACAAATGTTCCAGATACACGGCTCTAATAATAATCCCCACATGAGCCGAATGGCAGTGCTAAAAGGGAAGTGCTGAAGGGTGGGACCTGCTCAGTTCAGGTTGTGAGGCCTTGGAGGTCATTGTTGACAACAGTCGCTTGCCCTGCTATTGTGGACGACCCTCTGGGACTCTCACAGTGACTATTGTGGGAGCCAGCCTTCCATTTCCCCTTTGAATCCTGGACACCCGGTGCCAGCTCTACTGCTCAGTTTCTCAGCCAAGAAGTCCATTATATGCCCCCCCGCCCCCCACTCCTCTCCCTCTTATGCCTGTATGTCCATTGTAGCCCCCTCTATCCCTATCCCCTGCCTGATTTATGTGCACACCCGCACACACACACGTCTATGCTGTTACCCTCGGGTGGGCGAGCGGGCAGTGTGCCCGCTTCAGATGGGAGCGCTTCGTTGATGAAGGCTCATGCTGATCAGGTTTCTGCCACCTGTCATTCAGATTAGAAGGCAGGAAAGGGGGTTAAAGTTGCACTGGGTGGTGGGAGCGGGGGCCGGGTTGTAGTTGCTTGGGGATTGGACAGGAAGGATGCCAAGGCAAAATGGCACTGCGCCTGTAGCCTGCTGTTGTTTCAGCGGTCTCACAGCCTCCAGGATTTCTCGATTAGCCTTTAGCTCATGTAGGGCCAAGGACCCCTTTTAATAGTGTGAACATATCCAGACATAGAATCCCAATAATATATCAAACATGGAAACTGTTTTTTCTCTTAGTAACTAAACACTAATAGATTTTATTTAACTTAATGATTCTATACCACAGAAGTATTGGAGGGCTCAAAGAGAAATTGTGTCCAAAAATTCAGTCTGAGGCTGTCTAGAGGAGTATTGAATGCATAGTCTACTTGAGATCTGAATCATTTGCACCATTCATTTAAGAGCTTTGCATGATTGGTGCAAAATCTAATTCAAACTGTTGCCACTGACCCTTTCATTGAAAGGTTTGTGTAACTCTGCCTGTCTGATGCACATTGTTTTATTTGGCTACCAGTTATGGCAGCCAAATAAATGCTAAGGAAAGTAGATGGTCATAGCTAGAAGATAAATGTTGACATTCACCGAAAGGAAATTAGTTTCTGCAAACATTCAAAATGTCGAGACCAGAAATGAAGCCCATGAATATAGATAGGCATATTTTTATTTTGGAAAAAGGAAAATAAGACTTTGCTTGCTGTGATCTTTCAACGTGTTCAGTTCATGGCACATTATACCCTTATCCCTGCTGAAAGGCCTTAAGGACTTTCCTTGAATTTATATTATGTAACTTTCCAACCTTAAAACTCGGTGGTGATTACTCATTTTGATGGCACAGTGACATTTATCGTGCACATTTAGGATGCTGCATGATGTTGCAGCTGGCATTTTGCTTAATGTGCAACGTTAAATTCTAGCAAGCGGATATAAACACACAAGCTGTTTTGAATGGACTCTGTAGGGAATCCAAAATAATTACTTATGGACTTTTACATCTATGTACGTTTTGCTAGCTTCAAAAGCCAACAGTCGTCAGTTCCACAGCTTGATCAGGCAAACTAACGTTAACATAGCTTATTAACTTGCTGGTTTTCCATTAGACATAATATTTTATAGTGTTTGTGTATTTACAATGTTTGTCTTAAATAACATCAATAACAACATGAAGTAAGCTACAGTGACAAGATATAACAGTTATACAGCACAATACTTTTTACCCTTGCTGGATATCAGCTAATATGACTTTCCTTATTAGAAATTCCTCTTTTTGGAACAGCATGCAACATTAACCACGCAGAAAGCACTAATGGCGCGTTCAGACCAAAAGCGGCGAGACGCTCTCGCTCCTCAAAGTTGGACGCTGGACGCTCGTAAATAAAACGCTTGACATTATGGATCAAAAACGCTCTTGACGCTCCAAACGCTGTTGACGCCCGTCAGCAGGACCCTGATGTTGTACTTTTTTTTTGTCTCTCTACAATGGCGGATGTAGGCCTAATGCTTGGCTTTATTTATTTGCTCCACACGCTCCTTTTTGCTCCTGTCATGGTCATAAATGACAGGGTGGGCACAGACGGCCACGAATAGTTTGTCCTCCAGTTCTGTCTTTTGTTAAGTGATAAGAACAGCTTCCCGACGCTACTTTGTAGCATATCTGCTAAAGCTAAAGCTAAGTCGCTCTGATTGGTTGACGCTCCACGTCAAGCGACGAAAGTTCAGATTTTCCAGCTTGAGCATCGGACGCTCTTGACGCGTGTTTAGAGTGGCAAGCAGCACCTCAACGCGCGTTTACATAGACTTTACAAGCAAACCAGATGCTCCCGATGCTCTGGCCGCTTTTGGTCTGAACTCACCATTAGTGTTAATTAAGTCACTGGAGTTATGTTGCTGCTGGTATCAAAAGCTCACAGTTGTCAGGTCTTCAGCTAAGCTAGCCACACTAACATTACCTCCACTTACAATAAGGCTAGTTTTGATGACAAAAATGGCTAGTTGTCCTTAAGATATTAAAGCATTTTTTCTAGAGATTGTACTTTGTGTCTTTGTCTAGGGTAGCCTATGAGGTGGGTGATATATAGAAAATTTACCGATAACCGAGATTTACAACTTTAACTGATATCCTTTTTGCCCATATCAATGTGTCTGCCCAGTCCTAGGACAAATTAATTAATAATAAATATTTTATGAAAACTCCAGTTCCCAGCATGTACAAAACCAAGAGTGGCACGGTTACAAAAGTCTGACATTACATCGATGGCTAATAGAAACTGTGCACCTTAGTGCTGTTATCGTCCATTTATAATCATCAAGACTAACTGCTCAAAATGTCATTATATTGATTTGGGGCCACATTGCCCAGCCTTAGTATAGTTATAGGATATTATTTTACTAACACTGAAAACTGGAGCATTACAAGATATATTCTAGCCAGCTCATTGAGGATACTTGCACAACTGAGATTTAAACCAAGGTTCATCCAAACTAAAGTCAAATGAGTAGCTCACTGCCATTAAGACACAAATTGTGGAAAATTCGTCTTTCGTCAGTATTTTGTTTCACATTGTGAAACCATTGTTATGGTGAGGAATTTTATGTACCTATGAACTTTTTCACATGATAATGAGGTCGTAAGGAAAGACTATCAAGGACTCAAAGGGGATGCTCCCTGCGGGCTAAACGTATGTCTCATTCAGAGTGTTGTGCCAAGACCAACAACGCCTGGTTACAGATGTCAGTGAAGTCTCCCTAACTTCCTGTTGAGAACATTGTGGAGTGAACTAACAGGGGATTCATTTCTCATGAATGTCACGGGACGGCCTTTGTTTTTTAGGTATCAGCTATGCAGAACCATCTAGACTTAAAGAACAAAAAAAATCAATGTCCTGTAAAAAATGTCTTTAATTTCAGCCTTTCCTATACTTTTAAGGTATCTTGTAATTGAATACATAACCCAAAACTTTATACCAGGGTAAATAATATTAAGTGTCATCATGAAGATTTATTTAAAATACAGCTGGCGGTTGTACATTTCTTATTTGTAGAATACTGGCAGTAATATATTAAAGGCCTACTTTAAAGCCCTCCATAAATAAAATCTAAAAAAGCCCTGTCCTTGTTGTAGCAGAGGTATAATGGCAGGTTTCACCAGCAGCGTGCAATTTTAGTTCCAGTAAATCAAGATGTTTTGAAGATAAATAAGCCTATTGACTGCACTTACTCTGCCAAGGTACACCTTCACCTTTTTGATATTAAAGGATGTAGCAGATGTGAAACTGTGTACCATTAAGTTCACAGCGGACGGCGTCCAATCCACTGTGGTGCTATTTTCATCCCCTGCACCGCAACGAAAGCTTCTCCAAAGATTTAAGATTCTGCAATCTGGCCGCAGCAAGGAGAATTTTCTAATATAATTAAACAATTTCAGACTGTAGTTTGGCTACAAAATGTATGGCTGACCTTTTAACTGGCACATGCTGACTTACTCTGCCTGACCTCTGTGTGACACGTCTTTGGGGTAACACTCAGTGTTGTTCATTATTAGCCTCGCTGTGTGATCTCACACTTCCCTCCATCACGCTCGCTACCTCTGTGCTTAACCGTCATCCTCCAGTCCACCCATATCTATTTCCCCCTCACCCAGGCTCTTTACCTCACCACCCCTAATTGTAATTATGTTGATTTAACTTAGACACATGCGGCTCCCTCCCTGCCATCTGAATGGAAGCTTATTAGTTTGAATATTTTTTTTATATTTATTTATTCCCATTTCTCAGGGTCCCTGTCGGCATTTCCAATTACTCTTGTCGTGCGGCTGTAATTGCCTCCATGCTAATGGCCGCCAGACAATCGTGCTAAATGAGGTGAGGCCGAGAGGCTAGGAGCCCGACTTCATTAAGAGCTAATGGGATTTTATAAGGGGGACTGAAGACCCAGCTCATAAAAAGAGGGAGATGGAAGGAAAACAAAACAGATGGAGGGGGAAAGCAGAATCACCACCTTACTAACTTAGCCTGCTACTTTTTCTGAGCACTGGTGGGGAAAAAAAGGAAATTTTAGACTACTTTTTGAAGAATATTGCCTAATAGTAAACACAGCCCAGTGAAAAACTCTACCATGACTTTCAGTGGAAAAATTGACACAGTGCTTCACAGGTAAGCGTGCATAATTCCTGTTGCCGTCCAAGAAGCTATTTTTGTGTCTCACACTCTGGTGGAAGCTGTCTTAAGCCAGTGATTTTCTTTTAACAAGCAACAGCAAAACATAAAAATAAATTATACATTTCTGAGTGAAGTGGACAGTCAAGGCCAAGTCCTCCCACATTATTCACACATTAGACGCAGAGAGTCAACGACACAAAAATAGAAGTGAATGCATGTTATTGTACACAACGGCTAGTTATGAGATCAGTGAAACGAAGCTCACTGTAAATCTTCGCAGGTTAAAGACCAGCTAATGCAACAAGAGACTATTCAGGTCAAGCATAATGAAATGATTCAGAGCGGCTGTTTTTATTGTCTAATAAGGTACTTCACTTAATTACTATGAAAATATGTATTCTTGTACCCATTATGGTGCAAACTCTGAACTCTTGTAAAGCAGGACTCTGTAACTAACAACCAGTAAATGCTTTTAAAGTCAGACCAGCGTCCTTTGATTCTTGTGATGAGGAATCTTCTCCTATGTTCCTGTAGAAGACCTTGAGTTCATGGGTCATCATGCATTCTCTCCCCTATGAGTTTTTTTTTCACAGGTAACTACTGTTTAAGTCAGTTCCCTTGCAAGCCTTTGGCTGTATACCTTTTTAAGGTTGTCCACTGTAAAGTTAGTAATGTGTTTATCATTATTCTGTTTTAGTTGTCAGCTGTTTTACAGATTATGTGTAACTGTGCTTCAGGTCGTTCCTGATCTAAGATGCTGCTGTTAAATTTAGCATTAGGGAAAGACAGAAATTTACAGAAACTTTGTGGACAGGTATCTTTATGTAATGCTCATATGCATAGGTAGCCGCCCATTGTACAGTTGAATGTGAGTTCAAAAAGGTTATGCTTTGACTTTAGCCCTGAGATAATCTCAACCTTTGTTTTTTGTGGACTTTTTTCTCTATTAGAGTAAACTGTAATTAGGTTCAATTGAGCTTTATCTATATAGCACCAATTTATGACCTCTCAAAGTAGTTTTATAGAGTCCAATCAAATTAATTCAATCTATTTAAAACTAGTCCATCACATGGTGCATATTAGGCTGGTTTATAATAAATGTATTAAAAGAAACCAAACAGATTGTATCATATCTGTTCTTCGATTCAAACACCATCCTGAGCATGCACAGGGCAACAGTGGAGAGGAAAAAAATTACTAAGAAGGAAAAGCCTCCAGAGAACCAGGGTAATGAAGGCGAGCCATCTGCCTTCACCTCAACATACTGACTAAACCAATGCATCTAAATCAATGCATGTGACTCAACTTTAGTGTGGCTTTATTGACTCAGCCCCACATCTGCCACAGACAGCCCAGATCTGACATTTTTTACATCTGAGTCACATCTGGCCCACATATTCTCTGTCACCCAACTTATGTCCGGTCCATGACCTTTCAGCCACGCCCTGGTTCACATGGCGGATGATGACAGGGTCAGAGGATTGACTCTCTTTTTAAAGCCTTTTACTTTAATGATCATGTAAATGCAATTGAAGCATACAGTATAAGTGTAGTTTTACTTAAATCCTGCACACTGAGTCGTGAGGTAAATTATAACTCCAAAGGAAATCCTCCACAAACCAAGCAGTTGCCTATGTGTTTGTTCATGTGTTCATTTGTTGCTTTGATGTTGTGTGAGAATGAGAACTTAATATTGGGCTGTGGACAGTATGCAGGCAGAATGAAAAATGTGAGATACTTTCATACAGATATTCATTCAAACTATATAGTTGTTTCTCCCTTGGATACTTTCATGACATTGAAAACTTTAGTCCGATTTCCTAAAACTTTAAGTTCTTTCAGATATAAAAATCGAATCACATTCCAATCACTCGTTTCACGCAAAATCAACTTTAAAGACTCGGCTTATTTAAAACTAAATATTTGATTAATCAAAAAGCATTTAAGACTTACATTCAACTTGGTGAAACACCTTTAAATGATAATAATGTTTTGGGGTATAGAACTGCAACTGAACTTTAGGAAACAGCCAAAGTAATTAATACTCCTGATACTATACAGAGAAACTGGTGGTAGTGGTTGTGGATTTATCTCCCTCCCCTGTTCTTCTTTCTCATGGTACCAACTTTGTCAAAATGTAAACATACTGTAATACAAAGTAGAGCACATAACTCCGATTTAGAGCATAGGCATTAGAAAAGTTAGATTCCTGCTAAATATTCATTAGCCTTTGTGGTCCTGATGCACTAAGTTTTGAAAATAACCCCATCCCCTCTGGCAGAAACATTATGCATTCGTGTTATCTTTACTAATTGTTACTGCTCTGTGTGATGTTGAAAAATACTAGAAACAAAAACTTAATGAGAAGAACTGTTTACAGAACATAAAATTATTAATCACTACTAAAAAGTTAATATTCAAACAAATTGAGTGCTTGCAGTGCAGTTATGTCCAAAGAATTACTGGAAATGTAAAGAGTCCCATTAATAATCTAAGTTGCAGCCATGTGACCTCCATTCATAAATAAAGCATGCCTATGACGTTTGACAGTCTGAGACAACATAGAACAGAAAGAACTCAGTGTGAATATACTTAATGATCTGATTTTATCTGTGTACAAATGATGTGTATAGCTGAAAAGGACTCGAAAAAAATACTGCAAAGCCTTTTCTTTAGGACTATACCCAGGTTTTGTGAGCTGAGCCTCCAGCTTGGTTTTGCTTGGCAGTCAGGTATTTGCAGCCATTATCTTCCGCCTGCTGTCTTTTTAATCTGTTAAGCATAAAGGAACTGTCAATACATCACTGTTCAATAAATTTTAGTGAATTTCTTTCAAGTAGCATAAAAAACAAATCGGTTTTACAGACTTGACTCCACCATGACTGCTTCACCATGTTCTTTAAGAATTGAATTTGAATTTGAACATGGATGTAAACCCATGTTGCAATAAACATTATCATTTTTGGCCGTAACATCACTTGATTTAGATATAGAAATGAAAACTACTTGATTAATATGTAAAATTAGTGAAAATAGGTTCAATGTTAAAATACATTCTTTTTGCTTACTTTGCGCCATTTATAGCTGAAATCTTACTGTTTGATTACGCATGCATGTTTACCATGGCTGCCTCGCATATGTTGCATTTGTTTGAAATTATGTTAATGTACATGATCAGAAATTAATAAAATGCATTTACAAGCTGTAATATGCCATTCACTACCCAAACTAGTATAGGGATCAATTTGAGCAGATGTACCGTCTGAGGATGGACACCATTACTGTTGTGTTTTTCTGCATTGTACGAAGTACAGCTCAGGGTCTGCAGATGCTATAACAAGGTGAATGTGTTTCCTCCCCTTAGCTCTCTGGGTAAAAAAAGCTGCAGGAATGTGTCTTTTTGACTGGCTGGAACTGAGCTGCAAACCCAAAGAAACAAAGCAGAGGGCAAACAGCAGGCGTTCACACAAGCAAAATGGCAACTTCCCACACAAAGTGAGGCAAAAATGAGCATTATTTGTCCTTTAGAAAATAAATTAGACACATACATAAGGAAAATTTTGGACTACTTTGCTCTTGGAAGTACTCCTTCGCTTTTACCTTTCAACTTTGTCTCAATTATACCTTGAGTACACACTCTGAAGTAGCAGAATTACACTAATAATACATTTTTGTGTCTCACAAAGTAACCAAACCTGTGAGTTTTGGCTTCTACCATGATAAATCACATGCTGGAATAGTAGACTTTTCCTTGAAGAAGTGTAGGGCAGATGTGCGTGTAATCATTTGGGCCGCAGGGTGTTTTTGTCCCCTAATACACCGTTCATCTGGGCTGCACTGATGGTGGGATGATGGTTGTGGTTTAAGGCTCGGCTGTGGTAGAAACAGCTGTCCCACAGCTGCTATCTCTGCTGCTTCAGGGAGGGAGGGTGAGTGGGTGCTGGGGTTGAAAAACAGTCCCAAACCTCCTGGGTCAGAGCCCTGGTATGGCGGTCTCCCTGGCAACTGGAGCTGAGACTGTGGTGGTGTGTGTTTCTCTGTAAATGTGTATACAGTGTGTGTTAGTCGGACATAGAATCTGGCCAGCGAAAAAGCAGAGTACTGAGGGTTAAGGATATACACCCGATCATCGCTTTATCAGTGCCTCGGCTTGGCAAATGCAACCATCGACTGTTTCCGCGAGATAATGTGACACGAGCCCAAAGCTTCACAAAGTGACATTTTCCCTCCAAAACCAACAAACGGTCACACTCAAAAGAGACTGGTGATTAATACTCTCTCGCGCTCTTTCACGAAAACTACTCCCCAAGCTCAACATGAGAGAATGTGAAGCTCTGAGAGACAGAGACGCTGAGGGAGAAAGAGGAGGGGGCTTCGGTGGGGGAGGAGAATGTGAGTTCGGGAGGAAAGAAAGAAGAGAGAGCGATGGCAATAATGAGAAAGAAAACAAGAGGGATGAAGAGGAGAGGCTCTGGAGATGGAAAAGCACATAGCAGAGGGAGATGAATTGGAAGGGGAAAATGGATATGTAGAGAAACTTGGCTTGTGCCCCATCAAAATAGCAGTTGTCATGCTAACTCAACCCTCCTTCCTCTGTCTCTCACACACACAGACACACTTTCTTTCAACCCCAGACCCTCAATATCTCGATGTCTAAGCATATGAGGACATATGACAGTAGGAAGCTGTTATCTGAGGTTAGTTTAGTCTTTTATTTTTCTGTTTACCCACCACAGTGGTCATTTAAAGAACGCACGTTGGACAAAATAAGTCATCTGGTCGTTTTATGAGATGTTATTAAAAACAGGTAGAAATAACCTCATATGGTCAGTAAGGCATGGCATACTACTCCATGTCATTATTTATTTAACATTGCTAAAATGCAGAAATGGAGCAAAAACTGCATCCACCCCATAATTCATTGGCTTGAAAGCAACATTTAACCAATAAACTGCAGTAGTCTCTTTCTGAAGGACGTTATCAATCTTTCACATCACTGTGGAGGAATTTTGTCTGCTTTTCCTTTCAACGTTGCTTCAGCTCATCTCTCTGAAAGTCATGCCACAGCATTTCAATCAGGTTGAAGTCTGGACTTTGACTGGGTCATTGCAAAACCTTGGTGCTTTTCATTTGAAGTCTTTCTGTTGTAGATTTTCTGCTGTTTGGACAGTTGTTCTGTTGCATGATGCCAGACAATGTCAGACACGTTTTATCTGTCAGACAGATGGTCTCGTTTAAGGTCCACTAAGTTTCCACTGCAACCCTTCCAAAACAGCCAAACTTGTTCAGTCTTTTTCAAATTGTACTGTCATGATCTTTAACCCTCAACAGGGAACTAATGATGTAGCTCTTTGGGTTTTTTGCAGTTTCTCGGAGCATTGTTTGGTCTTACAGTGTGTTGAGCTTGAGATGTCCACTACAAGGAAGATTGGAGATTCTACTTGTGAATAATCTTTCTCCCTGACTGAAGAAAAACAGACTTCAAATAGTTTGGTAATTACTTTATGTCCTGGACTGATACATAGCAACAATTGCTTCTCTAAGATTATTGTTGTCTTTTAGGAGTGAAAAAGTCTTTGAAGTTTGTTTTAGACGCAGATGTGCATGATTCCTTATCAATGGACCAATGTGAAATAACTTTTTTGGAAAAAAAATGATCTAATACAATGTAAATGAAACTTGACATTGCAGAAGTGCAATAACAGGACAAACTTTGGTGCGCTCAGAACAGACTGGAGGCTGAGTGTGAAATCTAACTGGCAGTCTTTGCATTGAAACCAAGCATGTAGACGTACCTCAGCCTCTATGTGTGGTTTTGTTTCCTTGGAAAGCCTGTTAGCTTGGGGAGGTGCGAATGCACAAATGAGCTTTGCTGTCTTTTTAAAGAGCAGACTCTGGTCCGCTTGCTTAAATGGTTCCTGGTTTGCTTCAAACCAAAGGAAGTGAACTACAATGCTAAAAACGTTGTTGGTTCAGTCCAGGGCATTGTGAATAGATGCCATCAAAACATAAGCAGATGTGGAACAATAGCCCGATCTGGCTAGGAGACTTGCTCACAATCAGATATAAAATATTGTTGAAAAGGTTCTGATTTGAAAAATGGTAAACCAAAGACTGCCAGGAACTGTTGTAGCTCCATGCTTTGGTCTTATGGGGAGCAGGTTGAGCAATAGGTAAGCAGGTTTGTTCTTTTGTTTGTCATGATAAATATGCAAAAAACATCATTCACATTTCCACTTGAAAAGTATTAATTGTCAAGTAGTCACTCGAGGAAAAAAGCACCAATAATTGCCACAGCACAGCAATTTCAATCGAATCAAGATGTACCAAAAAATCCCAGCCCTAATGTCCTTCCTCCTTGGCATTGTGTTAAACTCCTGAATACTCCAAACCAGCAAACTTTCAAAAGCTCTGCTTTTCTAGAAGTACTCACACTGATCATTAAGTCAAGTACATTTGATTAGCTGCACTTGGCTGCTCCTCACCATCTTGATTCCCTTGAACTCAGGATATATTTAATTCCCTCACTTGTAAAGTTATGACATGTGATATTTATCTGAAATTGTTTTTACCTGATAAGACCTAGTTAGGACCAGATGATGATACATAAAACTATGATGCAGGTTCACTTTATTTCCATATTACTGTATCATTTCATTAGATAAAAGTTATCAGTTGACTTCTAAACTTAACAATAGCTATTCCCACACACACTCCATCGTATCTCAAATATGAATCATTGCTGTTGTTTGTTTTGCTTTGATCTGTATATAGCTGCGTTTAACACCTGTACACATTTTATGTTATTAGTGATACAGTGATTGCTCAGTCTTGGTAATTATCCTGGACAGCACATTCTCACACTTAAACTTTAAAATGATGGCGCCCACCCACCTTCTGTGCAAACGCGTTTGTTGAAATGAGTTGGTGTTGTACTCGGTGAGAAATCCTACACAGGCCATTACAATAAGCTCACAAGACAAAGATGGTAACAGGTGTGAGCTGAGACACATGAAGGGTGCGTGTACATTGGCTGATCAAGGTGTGAGAGGAGTGTGTGTTGGTGAATGTGCGTGTATTTCAGACAAAGACTTTTTTTTCAAATTCTCATCAGCAACACATACTGTTGTTAGGTGCAAAATTAATTTAGATAAATTTCTCCCGTTTTTGTGAAAGCCATCAAAACAGTCATTTTGAATTAGATGCACGCCTGCTTTCATTTTAACATAAAAATGGAAATTTATGCAGGGGCTATGAAAAATCATTAATTATTACTCCTGGACATGTAATTCTATCATTTGAAATTGTGTTTTACAAGAAAGTGTTTTTACAACCTGCATTTTAAGACCATATCAACATGCTCAAAACTTGTTGAGATTTTGGATAGATTTTAACTCACAAGAAAATGTATGAAAGGTCCGTATCTGTAAGATGTAGTAAGTTGAAGGGCGAATACTACAAGTCTAATACGATTTATTGATTTGGTGGGTAACAATTCAATGAGGCTAGCTGGTTTTGTTTTGACCCTGCAGTTGATTTAAAAGCAGTCTGTCCAGGGTAGTGAGTGACCCATCACATACCTCTACACAGGCTGTGAACTTTTGCTGCCTGTTGTTTGATCCAGTATCTAATGAAATTGTATCCAAATCTGTGTGAGGTTAAAGAGAGCTGTATTTTTTCTTGTGTTTTAATACTGAGCATTTCCATAATGCACTTAAGTTGGGTTTGGGTATTGAGTATTTCTTCTGTCTTTCTTCATCGTTCTTCTCACACTCCCTCTTCCTCTCTTTCCCCTGTATCAAGCCCAGCATTAAATGTAACTTAGCAATATTTATCACAGCTCCTCTTTTATAATGAAGCCTTACTGTATATCCTCCATTTAGCTCCCCTTGGCAAAGCAAATTTGTTTAGCACAGCCAGGCAGCCAGGCCATCTTTCTGCAGTCATGATGCCAGACGAGACAAGTTTGGGAAAATGGCTTCTATTCCAATCCTATGACAAAAAGCAACTAAAATATCAAAAGATAATTGTGTTGCTGAGCTCAGTCAAGCATCTAAATGATCATATACACACTAAGAATGTGAAACTTGTCTATCTGTCAAGCTAAATGTTTTTAGCTTGAGTGAACTTAGTTGTGTGTACAATAATTTTAAGTTAAGTTTACAATTTAGTTATAATGTAAACTTAAACAGTACAGTTTGACTATCTAGTTACACGGCACACTTTTTGGATTTCTCAATGTTTGTTTTATTTCCTAATTCTAAGCTGAAAGCATGATAAAAGCGTGGACTATTGAGCGATATGTATTCAAATATTGGAATATCTCAAACGTATGGGGGTGAGCACACTAATTCTCCCCTTCTCCCTCTCCTACTTCCCAGTGTCTGTGACCAAATTAATTGTGTTAAATACATAAAGCAACACATCAAACTAAGTAAGGGATATAGCACAATGTCAAGCATCCTGTAGTGAGACAGTTTGTGTCAATATCATCACCATGAAAACACGACTTCTAGCCATGTGGACTAACACAGCTGTTACACACTCTGTCCTGATACTGAGTTGTAAGGTGCAAATAAAGTTGTTAACTGATCTGTGAGTCCACTTGTTGGCCATGAATGTTGTATTACATTATGCTACATTAAGTCATGTCATTCAAAACAAAACCACACCTTTTAAAATGCATGTTAAACTATTAGTTTAACCAAAATTGCCGCTCTAAAAACAAGAAACAATGTAGTCTGAAGTCAGTTTGTTGGCATGAAGTTGGATGTGCATAATAGAAGAACCTAATAGGCCAAGGTGCACTTCAAACTTTCATCTTTTGCATATTTTTGTATCAAACAGTTGAGCATAAGTGTATTATAATGCAAAAAAATCCCCAATGTAGCTGCTGTTATCGACACATTTTCCAGTTACTTTTGTCAGACGATGAATTCCTCAGAGGTTGTGACTGCCATTTTGTAGTTGCCTAAAACATTTTAGACTCTACCGCTTCTCTAATACAACACATGCTTTATTACTGCAGTATTATTTAACAGGATCAGGATTTAACAGGAATTCTGCTCCACCTACATGTATGATTATCTCCCAAAGTGAAAGTTGGAAGCAGCAGCATGTCTTGAACATCTTTTGACACACCAGTGCTGTGATGCTGGACATACGTTAGTGATTAATGCAATTCCCCTCCTTGTTGGTCCGACCAAATGATCAGGTCAAGCTAACTCAGCTCAGCTCAGCTGTGCACGTAAATGTGCAAAGTATTGCCCCTGTAGCATGATGCTCCCAGTGCTTCCTCCTTCTGGCTGGAGTATGTGGAGAGGTGATTATGTGTGGGAAAAAGGGTTTTCTCCGACAGGTTGTCTTATATGATGAATGAGTAGACAACAGTGATAAAAATAAGCCTCGTTTGGAGTCCAGTCAGTTCAAAACAAGAAACTGAGGCTACACTTGACACAGAATCATCAAAACTGGGCAATAGAAGATGGAAAGTGTTGCCTGGTCTGATGAGTCTCCATTTCAGCTGCAACATTGAGATGGTAGTAAGAATTTGGTGGAAACATGAAAGCACGGATGCATCCTGCCTTGCATCAAAGGTTCAGGCTGCTACTAGTGTAATGGTGTGGGGGATATTTTCTTTTCCCACTTTAAGCCTTTTTTTAATCAACATGCCATGGTTTGACCAACACAGCCTGCCTGAGTATTGTTACTGACATGTCCATCACTTTCCTTGCACAGTGGAGCATCTTCTGATGCTACTTCCAGCAGGATGATGCATCATGTTATAAAGCTCAGATCAACGTTCACTGTCCTCCAACGGTTTCCACAGTCACCACATCTCAGTCCAATATTTCTAGTACCTAATAAAGTGGCCGATGGGTGTATATCCTCAAACTTTGGCAAGAGTGTTTTCACACTCTTACTTCACCCAGTAGCTTATTAGTTGAGTTTGAGTCAAATCACTGAGTTTGTGGTAATTAAAGCAATTTCTGCTGCTTTTGCAAAACAAGTGGTATTGATAAAATACCATCTTTAAGTGTTGTTATCCACATTATTGACAGTAAAATTTTAAGCAATACATCTTTTTTCTGATGTTTACATTTATCTTGCCCGATGACATACACCCCTAAATTACCTCATGCTGTGTTCCAGTGTGAGAACAAATGAAGACAAGAAACCCCTATCATCATGCATGCATGTAAAACAAAAGCCTTGAACTAAAACACACATTTTTACATGTTTGTGCCTTTCAGTCAAAAATGGGACAGTTTTGGGTGGACAGGAAGGTGCCAATCATTAAGAAGTGGATGTTGTCTCCATAGAAACAGACCTCCTGTGAAAAGGTCACTGTCAGAGGTTTTTACCGTAGAAAAAAGGAGAAAAGATTATAGGAGAGAGAGTCGCACAAGAACAAAAAAAGTATTATTGCTGTCTATTTTTATATATTCATACCCCTCCACAATCCTAACCATGCACACATACTCTCACACACACAACGCCACTGCCAGCAATATTTCAACAATGATAAAAATGCGTAATTTTAAATAGCCCAATTACATGGCTGCAAATGGTGAGAGCCCCCTCTCTGTATTATTATTATTTCTTTATTCTCTTTTGAAGTCGGGAATTGAAAAGAGAGAGTGGTGGTCGGCCTGTGCGATGCCTGAGCTTTGTGTTTTGCTGCAGATACGTCGCCTGCCTACCCCCTCAATCACTGGCAGCTCCTTCCTCTCTCCCCTCCCTCTCAAGTCATTTTAATTAAGTCAGTCTCACTGGCATGGTAGGCAAAGATAATTGGAGAGGGTTTTTGGATGCCATTTACTCTAAATGACGCCTGTTTCTTCCCATTCGCGCTTTTTCCTCCACTCTCACAGCTTCTCCCACCACTCCTCCCCACTGCTCCTCATCTCCTGGCAGAGTTACCTATCTTCCCCGTCCTCCTCTTTTTCCTCCTCTTCCATCTCATATTCAAACGTGAAATATGGATTAACCTCTTCTGTGTGGCTCAGGGGACGACTTCCTGTGAATTGCAAATTTTGGCCAACACTGCAATTTATTTGAAATGGCAAATCAGGCAAAGCAATTTACTGGAAATGAGGAGCTTCTTTGAACTGTCCTCCTTTGAAAAAGTTTGTTTTCCCTTTGCACGGGAAGCGGATAATCTTAAGGAAATGTCCATGCTGTGCCTTAATGAAAAAGTACAATTCTGAGAAACGAGATGGGCTTTGATTTGCATCTTTGTTTCTGTAAATGAGGCGTCAGGGAAAGCTTTGAAAAAAAAAAAACAACTTAAACACGCAAGATTAACATGCACTACTTCTTGACACTGAATTACTTGGAAGAGGTATATAATTTTACCGAATCAACTACACCGCAGAAAATGACAAGTTTCTTATTATTTACAAAACTGTTACATACCAGGTGGTCTTCAGCACACTGATGACTTAAAGCTATAGAATTACTGCTCTGTTAAATAACTAATGTTCTTCTTTGCTGTTCATTTTAGCCCCTTTTTAACCTATTTGACCTGGTTTAGGTTGTTTTCCCTGACAACTGTGTCCCACCTCATGTTGCCAGGTGGCCACAAAGTCACATGATGTAATTTGTATGTGGCTCAAACGCTACACAACTGCATCCTCTGTAGCTTGCAGGGTAGTCCACTATCGGTGCGATTCTTCTGGACCAAGTTTGTGTTCACGCTCCACTAGTCAAGTATATCTGACCTTTGAACTACTACAATAGATGCTATTGGCTAACGCAGGACAACTTCTGTAGCAGCCACATGACAGCAAAACATGGAGCTGCGTCAGGTCAGCACAATGGTCTTGGGTTGATCATGTTTCTATCTGAAGTTTCACTGAGTTCTTCCGAGTGTGATCATAAACCCTTTGTTCATCCTGTTGTCCCACAAACACATTTTTGGTTGTTCTTACCCACAACACTGTACAATGAACCCACAATACACATAAATCATAAAATAAAATGCCTAAATTGATTTTTTTTAAACATTTTTTTTGAAAGCTTAGTTTTTATTTACTGTAGTGTTTCTGTTAACAATGTATTCTGTTTAACATGTAAGACTGGTTATTTTACACAAATAAATGTTACAGTTATGTATGTGACATGCCAGTGCCGGACATTTTTTTTAATGAAAACATGAATATTAAATCTACAAAAATGCACACTGTTAAAAGGTTGCTTCAGCGTTTCATTAAAATTGCCATCTGTGAGTGTCTAATATTCAAGAAATATTGATGTGACATGAATATCTGATAATGAATCGATGTTGAGTTGAATCGAAATTAATTAAAATCAAATCAATTGTTGCTCTTGTGAGTCGAATCGATTCAGGAAATTAGGAGTGATACCCAGCCCTAGTAAAAATTTATCTGGCACAAATTGCTACTGTCTCTACTTAACCCTAAAAGTTGACTTTAGTTGGTACTTGTGGAAAAGGACTGTTTGAGTCACTGCTATTTATGTTATGCCAGATTCGTAGAACTTGATTACCCCAATCGCAAAAGTGCTAAAACTGAGTATGTTTTTTACTTAGCTATTGTTCAAATTAAGACTATTAAAAGTTTGACAAAGAGTTACTCCAAAGATTTTTTCCGTAAAAAGCTCAGACAAGAACTCCATCACAATCTACATTTGTGTCTACGTTATGTTCACTGCTCTCCATAGCATAGCAAAGCTAAAGTACATACAAAACCAAGCGACCTGAAGCTTAGACTGTTCATGTGGAAGCTGAAAGAAATGGGAGGCGGAGGTATTTTCAGGCACTAACCATAACAAACAGTACAAATAACAGGAATAAATTAAATGTTACAATGGTTTCAAAAGAATCTGTCTTCATCTATATCTGCAGCCAACTGCTCTTGCTAGCGCGTGCAGTAGCTACTTGACAAACATTCTGCATAAAACCGAATGCATCTCAAAGGAGTTTATTTATTTCTGAGTGCAGGTTGAAGGATCAACATTGTGGAAGGGAGATGAGAGTTCATCTGTTCCCATATCTCATCATATGTTAGCAGTTGCTTCCATCTAAGCCAAGCTAGTTTGTGTATTTCATCAGTTTGCTAACTTTAAATAACCTGTAACTCTGGGTTTGGAGTAACGCTGAAGGATTAAAGTGCTTATCAAGTGTAGCGATCCCTGTAATAAATGTGTCTTAACAAATGTGTGTTAGCAGAACCACCAACGTTTCAATGGCCAACGCTTTCAGCTGCGTGGGATTTATCAGTGTGTGTGAGTGTTAAGAGCGTGTGAGGGGCTCCCTCTATCAATCAGGAATGGCCGGGTCCTGCTGCTGAAAGGGGGCTACAGTGGGCCACCCATCCAGCCAAGCGCTCTGGGGAGATCCAATGTCCTTAGTGCCTTAATGCGCTCCAGATGTCCTTTTAGCTAGGAAGGAAAGGAAGGGGGGGAGGGAGAACTGGAGGCTATCGTACCTCAAAGCGGGCCTCGATCTGGTTTACAGACTGTAGCTGTGGTCTGTCAAACCTTCTCCTCTGGGGGATTGTCACTGGTGCACCTGCAGTTTGTGTTCTTTTACTCAAACAACATTTCTCTTTGCATCCTGATGCACACGCTTTGTTTATTCCTTGCCGACCAACGTGGCTTTGTTTCCCTCTCATACCACAAAAAGCTGCCCAGCTTACAGTTTTAAAGTGGAAGGAGTCCGTTGTGGAACTGTTTCTGATCACTTCTTAGCTTTTGTCTTAATTTCAGATGTTTCAACTTTGTTCCTAAGAAGTCTCATTTTGATGCTCTGTTACAGTAGATGGATCTACATGCCGTAATGCCTTAGGCAGTTACTGTGGAGAAAGCACTAGCAGGAGATTGCCAGAGGGCAAATGAGAATGGTCTGGATTTCAAAACACTTCGTTTCAGAGCAGCTGAATCCTGTCAGATATGCTCAGCATTTAAACATGGAGTGATTTAAGCTGCAGGTTGTTTATCAAAGGGTTCGAGAGGCTATAAACAACTAATATGAGCATTTTAAATAGATTTTTGATGCCCCTTTTAAGTTTTTTTTTAATAGTGTAAGCTAATGCTTGAATAGAAAACATGTCATGCACATTTAAGTAATGGAAACTCTCCAGCTGGTTGCTATAGACCCTACCATTAAGGCTGCATGATATCTGGAAAACATGCAATAACACTGCTGAAAATTGTGCTGATATAATCTGAGGTAAATAAAATTTGACGGCGCTTTGAAGTTTTTACTCATACACAGCTCCAGTCCCAAAACTCTAATTTACAGACGTCTGTTTATGGCTTGTGCCATAATAACACTAGTGCATTGATTTAGCTAGCGATTTTTAGTTACTCTGCATTTTTTCAGCATCAGAGATAAAGTTGAAAGTTGACAGCCTTTGCAAAAGTATGAAACTATTTATCAACTTTTGATAAATTATAACAAATGTAATCTTGTATATTTCAGTGTGGATTGTCAGTTATCAGATGTAACATAGTTTACAATAAATCCAATGACATTTGAGGAACAGGATAACTTTGAGATCGCCAGATGAGATACCCTTATTAGTAACTGACCCATAAATATATTATTACAAAGAATCTCTTTTTAAATTTTACACAATATTTATCCTGTCAAACAATTGATGGCAAAGTTCAAAAAGGAAGTTTATATTTCTTGTTCATTATGTACTGCCAGGCCTGAAACAGTGACTCACATTTTCAGTACACAAAAGAGCCGTGGAAAGATCTGAGATATCCATATATCTATGAAACTCCATTTAAAATTTAATTTGCTATGTAAACAGGCTTTTTTCTCCCCAGAAAACACTAAGAAAATAATTTTACCAACCTCTTACTTCCACTACCGAGGTCTTATATTTATGAGTGTGAAGTTTCTCGCCACAAAAAAACAGAAGATTGTATCTGCAATCTGTTGCTCTTTAGAAAAATCCAAAAGTCATCAAAACTATTACTACAGTATCCGCATAAGATTTGACTGCTGTTTAGCTGTTTAATGTGGTTATGTTGTTGTTGACGTAGTTGCTCCACCCAGATTATTCGTGTTTCTCTGCTGTTTGTCACAAACATTTCTTGCAGAGTGCTTGTGTGTCATCTCTATTAGAACCAAAACCGTTCCAAATAGCCGAAGTGCTGTTCTTTTTAGCCAGGACTTCTCCACATTTTCATTGCTCCTCTTGATGTTTTCCACCATTAACGTGTCAATCTCTGCCGTAGCCGTTAGCATCTACACAGAGCATAAATGCATAGAGGTGTGCATGCATGTTTTTGGACATTGAGAGCACACAATCTCAACTCTGATCCAAACTGGGAACCTTCTTGCAGCGGAAACCAAGACAAAAACCTGCAAACACTGATTTAAAAGAACAATTCAGAACAAAAAATAAAAGCTGTACATCAACTCACGGGTGAAGTCAGTCATTAACATTAACACCAGAAGGTTTCTTCATAGTCATGTTTCATTTTACTGAGAAATAAACGTTAAAACATCCAGAAAACCTTGTAAAAGCTTCTAGATGTGAATTGCTTGAAAGGAGTCTTTGCTGCAAAGTTACATCCTCCAGCAACTACTTTACGACGAGCCAACCTTGATGTAGGGCAGCTTGATGCTTCTTGGTGAAGTCTGAAACTGCAATGATGAATAAATCATGTCAACACTTATTATTTTATTATTTCTTTCTCTTTTTTTAGCCAACTAAATATAATTAAATCTGCTGATTTGTCATCTAACTTCATGTAAAAATGTAGTGTAGGCGCTGTAACCCATCAGTTGGTTCTCTGAAACGTCGCATTATCATTCTTAAAAAAAAAAAAAAACATTTCTGTAGTCTTTGCACTGCAGGAAAAATACCAAACTTTGCCTAATGACAGCCGTAACAGAAACAATGTGAGCTATGCAGGAAAACTGAGTTGTTCATTAGTTACATTTAGATTCAGGATCCTTGAATAGAGAATCATATACAAGTCCATGAATAGAATTTTGCTTGCCTGATGCCAGAAATAACAGACTTGTACAGTACCGCATTCATCATCCCTCACCAGTCACATCCTAATCCAGGAGACAATTATTTTATTTAAATTTATGCCAATTTAAATGTTACGCATGTTGATGTAATTGAATTATTCTGATTATGATTGTTATTCTTAACGTATATGATAATTTTTTAGCCTTCAGGCTGCAGCCTGCAGGTCTTTTTAAAGCTTTGAAGATGTTACTTAGCAGTTTTTGACCATGTTATGAGTATTTTGTAGCAAGTGAAGCAGTGATACTTTTTTTAGACTGTAGATACCTGCACTATAATTATCTTCATTTGGTTTTCGGACTTGCAGAATTAACAACCACAGAAGCAGGGGTATGTCTAACAATGCCCCTCTAATACAGAAAGGCCTCATTTTGTACCGACACAGCCGCTCTCTTGTGTTCTGTATATCCTTCTATACCGCTCTTTGTTTCTTTTCCTGTCTCACGGCTTTTCCAGCTCCAGCCTAACCTTTCCCTCTGCTTTTCCCACTGGGCTTCTCCCATGTCCTCCTTTTACAGCCTGCAAACATCTTTCTCACCTTAATCTCTTTTATTTTGAGCTGGCTACCCCCCTTTAGTCCGCTTTTCCCTCCCCTGTTCACAAATCTATACCTTTACCATCCTCTCCTCTTGCTGTCCTCCCCCTGCCAGGCATACTCCACACCTCTCCCAGTGGCATTTCAGAGGAAATTTAATATGGGTTTGTTTGGGGTTTCCAAGAATTCCACTCAGCTGCCGGCTGTCTTTGCCTCCCGACACGAAGACAAACAGAATCCGTCCAGCCAAGAGCAGCAAACACTCGCTGGCGTTGGCCTCATTATTTGCTCCTCACATTTCAGACGATTCTTGCTTCATTCTGTCTGCCTTTTCTTTCCAGGATAACTTCAGTTTTGGAGGTGCTTGATCTGCATGTTTGGGGTGTGCTCATCTGTAAAGGCTTTCAGATGACTGCTGCGCTGCATCGTACAGTTTGCCTCTGGAGACCATTAAGGGTGATACCTTCATAAAGTAAACAGGATGTCCATCCTCCAACTTTCCGTTAGTTTTTGTGAGAATGTTTATGCGGGGCAAAGTAAAGGCTTACAGCTTTGATATTTGCTTCATATTAGTAAAATAAAGATGAAATCAGCTCTTTTTTTAAATCCAAATTTAAAAGTTTAGTCCAAGAACATATTTGGGATAAACAACTCTCTCTGTTGTTGAAGATATTTGTCTAATTTTTAATATAATTCATGATTTGCTAGTAGATTAATACTTTTTTAGAACTTTCCATCGACTCAAAAAACCCTAACTTGAATACAGCAAAGGCAAGAAAACTTTGTGTACTTTGGGAACTATGATGTGATGATTGCAACAAAACCAGGCTTGGTTAATCTGTAATGATCTACACATGAAGCTTCTACAGATCTCTGCAGCCCACTGAAACCCGTCTAACATTAATAATTTAACTAAAACAACCAAAAGGGTTGTATATTTAGCTGAAGTTATTTCATTAATGATAAATATGAATTTGGGCATCCATTTGAAGAAACACCATCAGCTGCTGATCTAAATGAAGCGACTCCTATTTGCCTAACAGTCTTGCTAAATGGGCGTCATTATTCCTTGTTGATGCTTATGAAATTTATATAAAAATGTCTTGTTTAGATGTTCGCGCAGCTGATAATGAATTGGACTTAATTCGATTACAATGAATCAAGTTGAAGTGAATTTAATAGCTCCAATACTGCAGAACTTATACCTTTAAATAAACTCAATGGCCTCTCTGTGCTGAGAGAGAGCTTCAACCATTCATCCCCCTCCCCCCATGTTAGACAGGGGCAATCTCTGTGAAGTTAAAGTCCGTGTTCTTCATATTCAGTTTTCTCTTTTCTTTAATCAATTAAGTTTTTCCACCAAGACCTCCAGAGTTCTTTGCCGTTGTTAAGACAGCAGTCTCTCCTGCTGTGACATAACAGAGAAACCACGGCAGCAGTGGCAGGGCAGGATTTTACTTCTGCATGTGGGATTCTTCTATATTTCCAAACCCTTGCCGTGTCCGGTGCTACTAATGTTTGCTTCGTCTGTCTATCTGCAAGCTCTCCGAACATGGACTGCAATACATGCCTTACGGACACAGAAGGCTTTGTGCGTTTGCGTATTTAACAGGATCATAAATGAGGCTTTACAGTAAACTGCAGTTTAATAATGTGGACCATCATAAGTAATAAACAGGATCTGCAAATTAAAACATGAGCTGTGATATGTTTTGTTCTTAAGCCAGTAGTTGTGCAGGTGTAGCAAAGCTAGCTACAAGCGGTTAGTGCTAATGTTTGCAGCACCTTTCTTGCCATGGAAAATGCCCACAAAACTTTGATCTCAGTTGACAAGTATCTGCCATTTTTTCTGTCTCAGAAGCAGGTTTTCAGAAATGTTGTAAGCTAAGCTCAGCACTGCAAAAACTTCAAATCTTACCAAGTGCATTTTTCTAATTTCTAGTCCAAATATCTTTTTTTTTTTTTAGGTATTTTTGCTTGAAATAAGCAAAACCAAAAAAAAATCTTGATAAGATTTCTTGGAATAAGAAATATATTCTCAAACCATTGTGAAGTTTCGTGTCTCATACGTTTGTGATTCTCAAAAGTAGTTTTTCCCCCTTATTGTCTTAAAACAAGTTACTGTATCTCACTGAAATTTTTTATTAAGTGATTGCATCTTCTATTAAGCATGATAAGATATTTGGACTAGAAAGGAGAAAAATGCACTTGGTATGATTTGGAGTTTTTGCAGTGATCTCCATGGGAGCAACAACACTGTGGCTCTTAAGTTGTTTAACATTTAAGTATTTGTATTTGCATTTTAGGTCAGTGTTAAATACGTGGACAAAAACCTAAACCATAAAAATAATAAAAAATGAGATTTAAAACTTGTTATTGTAACAGCTAACCTGAGTTTTTGAGTGTGTCCTGCCTCCATTTGTCTATTGGACACATAACTTTGATAATCTGGTGCATCATATTTATGAAGAAGTGCTGCATCCCAGTAGTTTCTGCAGTGCTTCAGCAGCCGTCTCTCCCTATAAGTCAGCTCTCTCTACATGATGAACATTATACAGTGCAGTGGATGAGGGAGTGCATGAATAAGTGGATGAGCTGAACACAGCCGGAAACTCATTTCAGTTTTGAAACCAATCAGCGGCTCTATGAGGGAATATTTGGTTAGATGCACGTAACCTGGGACAGCTCTTTCCACCAGTAAGCTCCCTTCCTGATTTGCATAGAGTATCTGTGGGCTCTTCAGCGCAGACTCGTCTTACATGCCAGTCCGCTCAGTCATCCTGTGCTCCTGTCTGGACTGCAGCAGCTCTCCTAAACAGAGTTACCTTCTTCCCTTGTCCCGCCAACACAGACTCACCCCTCCTTTCCTCTCGAGTCAGAGCTCTGCTGACGCTTAAGTGGCTAACATTAGATGCTCGCACACATACACACAGACACAGCCTCCCACCTGCTAATCCCCTCCTCATTAATTCCCCACCACTCTCTTCAAATATTCCCTTCTGCTGATCTCATAGTGAGGGAGTTTGTGCATGTGGGGGTGGTTTTCGGGAGTGGGGGGTTGTACAACAGGGACATCTCCAGATGCCCGCATTCATTTCAAGTGATATTTCACTCCCAAACATCAGCTGAGCGACTCGGAGGGAACTGCTGCCAGGAACATTGTTCTAAATTTTCTCTTCGGCCTTTAATGGATCACAGATCTGAAACAAATGTGTCAGAAATAAGAATCCAAGAGAAAAAGTAATTCACCTGGAGACCGAATATTTTCTACAGTTTTCATAGAACAATCAGAGTATTTTCAGTAAACTTTTGCTTTGTAGAATACTTAAATAAGGTCTGTTCTGATAAGTAGAACTTACACATTAACACAGATTTTAGTTTTTATTAGCCATGTTTTTCCATTTTAAACATGAATTATAATTTTATCCTTACCAGGATAAACATTGTTTTTGTTTGGTATTTTACCAAATAGTTCATAGCAGTCTTACAGTTAAGGATAAATGGTTTCTATGCCAGAAGATTTGGCAAGTTTTTCTTGGGCTCAACCCACAAACTCAGCTCTGCTGCTAATCCCAGAAATGCATTTTCCTTAAAAACGTCACACAATTTAAAAATAGAAAAATCTAATAAATACAAATATGTCTCTCAACATGTAACAGAAGAAAAGAATTAGTCTAACCAAAACCAGACTTTTGAAACCCAGATGGTACATCCGAAGGCAACTCCTGGGTTTGTTTGGTATGCCGCATGAAGGCCAAAGTTTCATATTTTGGCATCTTTTTGTCAAATATGTAGGTTATAAATCTAAACTGATACAACAAAATTCAAAGTTGCTCTTATTCATTTTGCACAAGACTTACTGTCCCTTTATGTCACTTTCCATTCAGATACTTCTCTGTCTTAGCTTTGAACTTTTTGCATGAAAGAACAGATAAAAAACGCAGACCTACTGGACAATGCCATTTATCCTGTGCAGAGCTAAGCAAAGAAGCCACCTTCCATTCAGTATCATTCACTTGTCAGTCACGTAGCTCCAGCAGCAACTGAAGTTGTTGCAGACTAACATGGATGGCACTCACTCATTGCGATAAGGAGGTATTCATTTACCAAAAAAAATAAGGTGGGGGAACTTTGCTGATGAACCAGCAGATAAGCGGCACGTTGTATGTGCCGGCAAACATATCAGCAGAGGAAGAGGAGGAGTGAAGCTGTGGTTGTGAGGAAGGGGGGTGGGGTGGGGGGGTGGAAAGAGAAGCAGAGACAAGCTTCTGGAAGGGATTCAGCTGGGAAACTCATGTAGATTACTTTTCCCCTCCACAAGCTTTGCTGTTCCCATTTCGGCTTGAATTTTTCTACCTTCAGTTTTTCTGATGTTTATCAGCTTAGCAGAGGAAATGCTCCTCCTGTGTGTGTTTTGTGTCTCCACCACAGGACGTAGACGCTCGGCCCTGCACCACCTTTCAGCATCAGAATACCTCAGCTGCTGTTATTGTCTGAATGCAGATGAAAGGATACAAAATGTACATTTCAAAACTGAACCAACATTAATACCTTTGGTAAAGAAAACATGGTGGAAGAAATAAACAGGCTGTTACATCTGCTTTGCTTATCCTGATTTGATAATAATAATAATGGTAATGTATTTAATCTGTGGGCGCCAGTCACAAAACTCAAGGACACCTCAGAAAACAAGCGATTAAACAAGCAGCATGGAAATGTGAGCAGATGGGGAGCTGGAAAGGAGAGGCTCAGAGTTTGGAACGGAATATAAAGATGGAGTTCAAAAATATGTGGTGTAATGATTATGAAGAGATTTAAAGGTGAGGGGTACAATTTTACAGTCAATACAGAACTAAATGGGAAGGCAATGGAGAACGCAGAGAAGCCATGTGGTCCAAAGCTGAGGTTCTGGTAATGATAGCAGCAGAATTCTGAAGTAATCAGAGTTTATGGAGTTTCTGATCATTTTTTTGACATGTGGTGCTACATGCAACCAAACTGAACTGCTATAAAGACTGCATCAGAGTCCCACAACATGATAGCAAGCTCAATTAAAACCCAAATAATCTTCCAGATGGCCTGGCATTATCCTGTTGTTCATATTCTAAGCATTATCATCTGGCCTCTAGGCCATAAGGCCAAGCAAACAATCAGACATACTGAAACACATCAGTGTTTCTTGTATTTTAGTGTGTAATGCACCCATGACCTCTTTAGACTACAGGTGCCAAAGATATCCCATAAAATGACCCCTAATTTGCATTTTTACAAACAGTGTTAAAGGTTTCACAAATAGCAAACTGAGCTGTGTAAACAAATCTTCATGTTCTGTAGAGTAGAAAGTCTGGTAAACTTTCAGCAGATCTGATGCAGTCAAGAGCCCCAAAAAAGTAGTGGAATCACCGTTTTTGTGAATTATCAGCAACTAACTTCAGCATCACAACCCCAACCCTAAGAACAACCTGATGTTATTAACCTGTTTTTTTTTTTAGATATGTTCCTACTCCAGCACACCTGATGAATGTCCTCATCGAGGTCTATCAATGAGACATTCATTTTAAAGTAGTGTTACCTCTAAAACATACAGGAAAGGGGTTCAAAGAAACATTTTAACACTGCAGGACAGCGGCCGTCGAGGATCAACTTCGGACACCCCTGATCTAAACTGAAGCCAGATCTTTTAACCTCACGTTTTCCAAAGGCCCACTCATCTTGTAATGTGTTAATGGAGAGCAAAGCTGCGTACCTCTCACAATTGGTAGATGAACTCATGATTGTCAGTCCACATGAGCGCAAAATGTTGGGTTTTTAAATTGTCTCCCTTTTTTTTCAGTACAGACACAGAATAATTTGTGAGTTCAGGATTTTCACCATTCCTTCTTATTTTCAGCTGTAGATGGTCTTCAAGGTTGAGTTCACAAAAATTCTCTAAGACAGGCATTATAGTACATGCCAGTCTATTGGTTGGTGGGTTGGCATGGCTTTGAAATATAACTCTATGCTAATATTTTAAAAAAACTAAGATGAGAATTAAAACTGGTGAGTTAGTTTCCCCAGACATGAAGAAACCCATTTGAATTTTTTTCTTTTAAGGAGGCAAAGCCGTTTTGGGCTCATTTCACCTCCCTCGGCTGCTCATTAGATCTCATGAAGTAGTTATCAGCTACATAACTTCACCTGTCGATAATCAGAGTTAAATAACTGTTTCATTAAATAAAGCTGAAGCATACTGTTACTTTCTCTGAAATGTGCCTGCCTCATCTCCCCTTTCAGCTGCTGCTCACATTGAAACTTGATTGTTAATTCATACCAATTTTCTGACAGCAGAACATTTTCAGCACTAACGCAGTGCTTGTGCCTAAAGAAGGCATGTATGACGTTGATGAAAGATAAACTACCTGCTCATGTTGACTAAAATAACTAAACATTTAAGATAAACTGGTCTTTTGATGAATATGGCTTGATCTAGAATCCACCAGCCCTCATCTCCGGTTCTGTGAGCCGTCCACACCACACAGACAGTCTTGCTGTGCTATTTTTGTGTGCGCAGGGAAGAACAGTGTTGGCACTCTCCACAAACTCCACCCACCCTCTTCCCAGGAGTGTGTGGATGTCTGTGTGTTTGTTTTTGGAAATGATGCAGTGTAGATGTATTCATAACACAGCTGAAAAAAAGGGAAAAAATTAAAGAAACAAAGTTCACCGATGATGGTCAGACAACCAGTCGATGCTAATGAGCCATGTTTGCCATGTGTGTCTCATACATACATACATACATACATACACACACACTAACACACATATACACACACACACACACACACATATATATATATATATATATATATATATATATAT
>JAVQJG010261754.1:0-14065 GCA_036024015.1 Craterocephalus amniculus
CTAGACCGTAAAACGCTGCTTCGTTGATGATCGATGTGCCAAAATCCCTTCCTTTCAAGAAAAACATATTGACCAGTGACCGTTAAATCAAAAACAAACATTTCTGGAGCAGATATAAACAACATTTCTATATGACGCCTAGCTTGCCCTGAAGACGGCAACTAGCTTAATGCTAGCTTAGTAACCGGCAAAATGACGGCATCGGTTTGAGTAAAGTGTTATTAATGACAGCACAAAGAAAACAAAAAGCTGCCAAGCGGAAGAGGAAATACAACTACTGTCATGGTTAACAAGCTAGATATCCGAATCTGATTAAATTCACTGCCCTATATTAGCTATTTTGACAGCTAAGTTAGCATCTGCTACAGCTACTTTTTCTTCTTGCTGACATTACTGTTTTAAAACACCCCCCCAAATTACAACATATATAAGACAGTTACCTCTGTCTGCACACATAACGTTGAGTAAGTAACATATTAGTCAACCCAGCATCAAAATAAAACTTGGCCTCAGCTTTATTTTACAAAAGCTACCATACACCAAGCTAACGAAAGCTAGCGATAGCTTTAGCAGGTTAACTGATTAGTTTATGGAAGATGCTTTTCTGTCTGTCAATAACATATGCCAATTTATTTGTCACGTACGCTACTATCGTCCTTCCTTTAAATATACAGCTCACATTAATGGAGCCAATACACAAACACAAAAACAAACCTAGCATTCCGTAAGCTAGCTGTGTTAGCTTTTATTAGGCTAACCCCTGGCAAACATAGCTGAAGTTTAACAGTACCTGCTGTTTCACTGTTTAAATGCACATGTCTCAAGTCCTATATTGTATAAAATATATGTATAAGGGCCTCAATCATTCCTCATTCTTTGTCCTTACCAGGAATTAAATCTTTTGAGCTCTGAATTCTGGAGCTGCTCTGAAGAGGTATGCAGGTTATCCTGGCTCAAGTATGATCTGTCTATCCAAGATGGCTGCTGGTGGCACAGGGTTTCCTCCGCTCTATACAATGGGCTTCTGGGACAAAGAGCTTCGTATGCGGCGATTTGCAGTTTCCCGACTATGTGGAAGGTGACTAACCGCACAGGCGTATAGGGTAGCAGGACTGGGAAGACACAGATCACATGTATTGAGGATGATGTTTTCTGATGACTACATAGACAACTTTGTTTACATGTTGATCAAAACCAAATAGTAAAATGTTACTTGAGTTTTGTTTATTATAGATATAAGTAATTGCATTACCAATGTTATGGGTTTGTTTTTAGCAGAAAAATATACATTTAGGTGGAAACTTCTGTTTATGTCAATGTGTTTTATGTGTTTCTTTTAAAGCAATTCAACCATTGTCTCCAAAATTCCGATTGGCTTAATGGAGGCTACATTTATGAAATGTCATGGGTTGGTGTAGGGAATTTTTGGAAAACCTCCTCCATCACACCTATACATTTGATGAAGAAGAGTCTGGGGACCCAGGGGTCGGTTTTCCTATCTCTGGGGTTGAAGTCAGTGAGGTGGTTAAAGGTCCATGGTGAATGGACTCAGGGGGCTGGACAACATCAGTTTGGAAATCTTTAAAGGCTCTAAACTGCGGAGGTTGCCTTGGTTGATATGCCTCTGCAAGATCACATGCAAATTGGGGAGAATGTTTCTTGACTGACAGACTAGGATAGTTGTACCCTCTTTAAAAAGGGGGACCGAAGGGTGTGCTGCAACTACAGGGGGATCACACTGTGCATCCTCCCTGGTATAGTCTATTCAGGGATCCTAGAGAATGAACTTCGGATTGAGGAGGAGCAGTGTGGCTTTTATCCCAGTCATGGAACAGTGGCCTGGCGCTTTGAGGGGTGTGGGAATTCATCCAACCACTCCACATGTATATTTATGCAGGTGCAGAAGGTGATCAATGGTATACCTTAGGGACTCCTGTGGGACACGTCCTTGTACAAGTTGTCCAGTCCCTACAACTCATGCCAGAGATTGGCCACCATTGCCCTCAGTAAGTCAGATTCATTTTCAGTGAAGATTTGAATTTGCTGCCCTTTGTCACTTAGTCTCTTCACAATATTTATGGTCGGAATTCTGAAGCACAGTCAAGGTGGTGATTGGATCTGGTTTTGTGGCCTTAGGATTGGGTCTTTGCTTTTTTGGAGAAGATGGGTTTCTTTTGGCTTCATCAGGCCGTGATCTCTAAACTTTGCTGGAGTGATTTGCAGTGAGTGTAAAGTGGTAAGGATGAGGACCATGGTCTTCAACTGGAAAAAGGTGGAATGTCCTCTCCGCACTGGGAATAGTCTTAACCCAATGGAGGCGTTCAAGTGTCTCGGGATCGTGTTCATGAGTGAGGGAAGGATGGAGCAGAAGATTGACAGGCAGCGCAGCGTCTGCATTGTTGCATCTGCAATATTTTTCAATTTAGCAGTCAGTCAATATTCCCACCCTCTTCTATGGTCATGAGATGCGGGAGAATGAGATCGCAAATACAAATACAAATAGTCTAAATAGTCTACTTTCCTCTGAAGGGTTGCTGGGCTCTCCCTCAGAGATAGGGCATTAAACTCTGGTGAGGATAACTCCTGGACAGCTCTCTGGGGAGGTGTTCCAGACACGTCCCTCTGGAAGGAAAACTCATTACACACTGAAGAGATTACATCTCTCGGCTGGCCTGGGAACACCTTGGGATCCTCTCTGGATGAGCTGCCAAATATGGCAGGGGAGAGGGAAGTTTGGGCTGCCTTGAGAACCTGACCCCAAATGAATGAATGAAGATGAATGGATAGATGTTATGTTTTTATTTAAATATTATTTAGAATTGATACAAACTATATCACTTATTATATTTTTTATCCACATTTTATTTTATTTAATACTAGATATCTGGAACTGAAAAATTGTGTATTTCAGATGATGATCAGAGTAAGTTTTCAAGATCTGGAAATAGTTTTAACTGCAGATTCAATTACTGTACATTTCCATATATGTATATTAATCCTGACCACCTAATTCAACTCATGATAGCATGTGAAGTAAAATCTATTAGGTAAGAAAGACACAAAAGATAAAAAAAGTTACCTCTTTTTTATTTTCTTGTGTAGCCACTGGAATGTCTCCAAGCTAAGTACCCCAACGGGTAGTGTACCCTCATTTGAGAAACACTGGTCTAGGGTCAGCTTCTGTGGGTTTGAAGTCATATAGGATGGGCCATCACACAGTGGAAATAAAGAATGTACTCTTAAATCAGTATTCAAGATCTCCTTTGGAAGCAAATGGACACTATATGTAACAGATCAAAGACATAAAAGACCATCCAGATTAAAATCAGCAACCATTCCCAGAGCCCAGTTCTGTGATGGATAGGGTTGTACCAGTGACCTGGGGGAAGCTAACTTGCACTTCTGTGATGGCAGCACAAGAAAGAAAAGAACAAATGTAAGATCAATACATGGTTTCTTTATGGAGGAGAAACATGAATTTTTCAAATAGAATATGCAAAACCACATTCTGTATACATAACAGTACAAAGGGATAGTTTTAGATGAAGAGGGAGCAGGTACTGGGGTGGCATATCTGCAGTCCTGACTGGTCCCTATAGAGAATTTGTGGAGAATTTTGATGTAAAAAAAATGCAACATTGACATCTTTGTACTATTGCACACTTTAAGACTGATTTACAGGAATAATGTGGACAAAACCTGAAAGTATTCATCAATGTAAAAGGCCTGAAATGTCAAAATGATGTTGAGTGCTTTGGGTTTGTAATATGTCTGTCCAGTTGTAAGATAAAATGTTCATTATTGTAGCTGAAAATAGTCTCAAAATTTGAGATGTATGGAGAATGTGATTTTTTTAAAATGTGATTTTAGATCAAGATTATTTTGATACAGCCATTGTTTGTCTTTGCATAACAAAACTGGCAAACAACAAAACAGATCTCTTTTGAAAAATATCAAACATTTTAATACAGTAATTCACAACATTACATGCTTTCACTGAACATTCCATAGAAGAATTACATGCAGTGGGTTCTCCCATATTTAGTCTGTGCCCCCATCCAAACTGAAAACACATTTTCACTCTTAAAAGTAAATATCCTGTGACTTCAGAAGAACATATTTGATCTAGAAAAAGATAACAAACTCCTTGACACAGAAAAGGATATATTTTCCCATTCAAGTGCATCAAAGAAAGCTTTTTTTAAAGCTGATGTCAGCATATTTATGCTTCACTTTATACAAGGTGTGTTTATATGGCTGAGAGGATGAATTCAACACAAATATTCCACAATTTTCCATACCTGAAGCTACATTTGAGTGAGTGGATTTGCACAATAAAATCACTGATGACTGTAAGATGCTGCAGGACTCTTTCGCCCAGACATGTTCACGGTCTTATTTAGCAATTTCTTTGTTAGTCCCAAACTGTCCCAAACAAGCCATCCCAAACCTACGTAAATCATGGTGCTTACCAGTAACACCACTCTGAGTTATACACTCATTAAGCTGATAATGTAAGCAGCTAAGAAAACAGTCCAACTATTTTATCTTTGAATGGATCAAAGCCACATCCTCAGCAGCAGGACGCTGAACAGTGCGCAGATGTAGTGGAGTGTACTTGGGTGCCAGAGGGGGGTGCTGTTACACAGGTCTGAGTCACAGCAGTGGATCCTCACCCCTGGCAGCTCTTGCTGCTGGCAGTGTCTTGATGTAGCACAGCCACTGGTCAGGACGATTCCCAGGGCCGCTGGAGGGACAGATGGGGAGACAGTTAGTCAGATAAGAGTGATGAGTTGGTGTTTGGCTCAGCAGGAAAAAAAAAGCATAACTAAGCACCAAAAGCTGCAAGTGGATAATGAGGAGGGCATTAAGAGATCTTAGCAGTGCACAGGAGAGAGAGAGAGAGAGTAAAACCAGTCGAAGGGAAAATAGTTTGTTCTGTGCTCTAGAATAGAGGAAAGAATGACTTTTCAATGGCCATGCTAATAAGTAGTCTGCTAATATATTAATGTAAGTAAAATTTATGGTTACATATGTAGAAACAAGGGCGTTTTAGCAGGAAGGCATGTTATATCCAAAATCTCATTCTTGTAAGGAACTGCAGTCCAGCAGAGATCCCATGATCTTATTTAGGAGAAAGGAAGGCATGAAGTACATTTCATTTATATAGCACCTTTCACAGATAAAAACCACAAAAGGATTTACAATAGAATAAGGAAGAAATATATATAAGATATGACAAATGTTTTATTAACATTTGCCCTGTGTCCAACCAGGTAACTGAGTTTACAAAATATGCAATTCTAACATCTTCTTAGAGATTGTTTGGACTTTTTCCGAGTTATTTTCTCTAATAACCTTTGAGGTAGCTTCTTAATGATAAGCCAACATCTCTTTTCACCCCTTACAAGAAAACCAGCTTCCAAATAAAAACTGAACGCATAGTGATTTTATCTTTAAGATGTGAAAAGCATTACTACATGAGCCTGTTTTTGGTCTATGAACATGCTATTATGTTTAATTGGAAATGATTGTTATCACAGAAAGAAGTCACTCCATGATAGTAGTCAGATTCTTTCCCTGTTGAATGAGCACAGCCGGGAGAAAGGTGACTATAATGGATCTGTAATAGGCGAGAAACAAATGTTTTTTTATCAGAGGACAAAGGAAACATGACCTCTAGGAGTCTTTTAGAACTTCACTAGCATCTGTTTAATTTGGGTTTGACGTGGCCGCATGAAGATTAAGAGGCTGACTAGACACAGATTATTACCAAGACAAACGCGTATAAATTTTGACTAAAGGCTTGTCATTCTGTGCGTGACAGACAATCCTGACTTTGCCGTTTCTCTGAGCACATGGGAAATACTGCCTCATCAGCCACTTCTACATGTGCACATTCTTGAGATGTCACACAAAGAAACAGCTGGATTGCCCATGCTTCACTGGTCACACCCATCTGACCATCATCATCATCCTGCCATGGATGTCCACATCCTCCGTTTGACTTAACATCAAACAATGAATGACTTAAAATTTAATCAGCGAAGCACAAACAAAGTTGCATAACAAGCTTCCGCACAGAAAAAAATAAAATATTCAAATCAATCTGGAAAAAGAACATTTATAGAAAGTATGATTAAAAGTGATTTTGCCAATGGCCGAGTGGTAAGTCAAAGTGAATTTGTCATGACTTTCTAATCTGCAACCCCTTAAATATTCCCTGAATAAGTATTGCACACAAGTGCATTAGCTCACTGGAGGAGAAACAACAGCAAGTATGTTGTTTATTGATTTTTTACTCACTGCTCTCTGTCTTGATGCAGAATCTGTGTTTGAAGCCCTTGTGTGAGTGGGTGCAGGTGATGACTTCTGGGTTGGAGCAGCCCACGTCCACATACCTCTGGCCTTGGATGATGTTGCAGCCATAACACTGCAGGCCTTGGACTGCAGTAATGACACAGAAAGATAAAATAAGCACTGATGCGCGAGTTGAGTTTGATTCTGTTGAAATTCAGGGTAACAATTTGTCTGCGGAAGAAAACATGAACACAGGTTGTGGAAACACTGTAACTCCAAGTATGCTTGCAAACCTAAAAAATAGACATGCAAAGTCACTTTAGCTCCAGAGAGAGTGTATTCATATCGCAGACAGCTGTACAGATTGGCATAATGGTTATCATTAATTAAGATCTCTGAATTGAATTTTAACACAGTTAGAGGAAAGACTTTTTCATTCATTTGAGAAGTGAAGCGACATCAATTGAATCGAGATCTAATTAAAGGGACCTGTTATGTAGAATGGTACAATTATGTGTGGACAACAGAGAAGTGTGTTTGTGTGTGTTCAGGTTCTCTGCACCTGTTTTGAATTAGTGTTTCCCTTTTTGTATATATACTCCTGTTTTCTTTTAGACCAAGTCTTCTTATTGCTTCTGTTAGATTTATATTTCCTGTGTTTGTTCTGGGATTAATTCTTATTTTTCTTTTCTCTCTTTCTTTTGTTCTCCTTAGTTTGACAGGTTTATTTTCTCTGCTGGCTGGCTCATCATGAGGTGTCTCCTTTTTGGAACTAAAGCTTGGATATTTAGTCTAAAACCAGTCTGTCATGTTTCTGTAACAATAAGCAAGAACCAATGGCAACCTTGTAGATGTTGATCTCCCCTCTGAGATATTTTAGATGCTCCTACTGTGGGCTGTTTTTGAAGCTTGAGAACAGCCTTGCAGGCAATGACAAATATCTCATAATCACTGGTGCTCAGTGCTGTGGAAGTCATACTACCTTAGGCCTAGCTGATGCCCCTTTTGGTCCATCTACTATCCCAACTTATCAAAATGGCACTGCAATATCCCGGTGGGTCAATGCCAAACGTATGCCTGGGCAGTTATTAAGCTGGCTGAGTTTCTGTGTCTGCACCAGGCTTAGGTGCTTCCCAAAGTCAGATGAAGGCTCTTTGCGGGCTGTGGGTCCCAGCTTAAGGGTCAGTGGATTCAGTCTCATTCCTGCTCCCGTGAGAGTCCCACCGTCTGCCTTATTCTTTGCTTCTGGGTCAGAAGCTGCTGACTTCTCTCCAGTTTTTAAGTCATCCTCCTGTTTGGCTGCTGGTCTGTCCGTTTTCCTCACTGACCCATGACTTAAGGATTATCCTCTTATCCTGTTTCCCTGACAGGTGTATGACAGCCCAGGCTCCAAGCCTTCTTCCGAACCAGCTTTCAGGTCTGAAATCCAGCTCCAGTTTATTATCAACTTCTACTCTGGTCGGTTCGGTTCAGTTTATGCTGAAGATCCTCAAATGAGATGATGTCAAGTACAGGAAACACTTGTTCATCTGAAGGGTCTGTACATCTTCACATGCTATAAAATGTGTCAGATCCAGAAAAAAGAAAACAGCTCTTTTTATACTTGGTGGTACGTGACTGAAAACACGTTTGAATTCAACATCTGGAAGTCATACATGTAACTTGAGTAACTAATGGGATTTTTCTCAGTATCATTTACTCAACAAGGGAATAAGTGAGAATAGTGAAACATAAAAAATGTTTCTACTATAGACATAGGATCAAGTGTTCATTATATTAACTGATGGCTCCCCTGGACTTATCTGATACATAAGATTTTTAGTCTGTAACATGCAGTAATTTCCTTCCTGAAGAAATATCTCAGAAAGATGTTTTTTTTTTGTAAACCTAATGTGAAAAGAAGTGAGATTGGTTTCAAAGGCTCAGGTCTATTTGGTTTAGTTAATGAACCCAAAGATGTGTCCACATAATGTCACTGAAGATTACTTGCTTACATTATAAAGAAAGGAAGAACATTTAGTGTAGATTATTATATTTACCATGATGAGACAATAAGAAGTGCAGTAACCTAAAATAAAGGCCTTGCTGCATAATAGATGTTTGCTTTTCACTCATGTGATTTAAACACACAACAATCCCACTTCTCAAAACTGACCCCAAGAAAAGTTTATAAAGACCTGTGATTTTGCTTGTAATTCTTTTTTATCATGATAAAGAGTAGCTGTTTCAGTTTTTAAGTAATTCTGCCAATCTGAAGAAAGGCACAAAAATGTATTGAGATAGCACAGAAAGAAGGCAAGAGGAGGGTGGATGATACCAGGCTGCTTGCAGGTTGCCATTAATCTGTGTAGCATAGTTTCTTGCATACAAAACATTTTGATTATTTGAGATGTTCCTCTTCTGCTTGCTTCTACATGTTTCCACCTGCATCGAGGCAAATGCTCAATGTGTATTACAGGGTTTCAGCTTATTATAGTGCATGTTCCACAAATTGTTGTTTCTCTGTCCTGGTAATGGTAATGTTCTTACATTAAAGTGTCATCTGCTTTCTCATATCATAAGAATCTACTCTGATGGATTTAAATTCTAATGATCTTGATACTGGGAAAGTGGAGTCAAGCTGTTATCTTTTTTTGTGAGATTAGTGTTACAGCGATTCCATACAGTATAAGCATTTAAAGCAAGCAACATTTGTTTGGACATTGATTTAATCCTATTTTCTGTTCTTGAAGACTCACCTTGAGGAATGAACATCATTCCAAGCTGTTTACCTGCCAGTGTCAGCTAGTGATCTCAAAGCCTTGCATTTCATCACAAGGTACAATAAAATAAGGGAAGCTAGAGCAGAAAAACTTCACAGTATGACACTGGTTTATTTAAATGACTTCTCCTTTTTATCACAGAAATTAAATTCTCAGAGGTGTTAAAAAAATGTTTGAGCTCTTCAGTCCCAGGAGAGGTTCTGGCAGTGATTTGATCACAGCACAAAGGAATATTATGCATATTTTAACAGAACTAGAATTCTCCAAAGCGTCCTTTCATCTTTGCTTTCGCTCTTTCGCCATGCAATTGTCTCACTTCGCAACTGTTAAACTCTTTTAAGAAAGTAAGGCTAAGCCTAACCAGAACAAATCCACCGAAGCTTAAAGGGATTGTAGTGAATTCAGCCCGCTCACACACCTGTGCCTGTCCTCCAAAAGCCTACCCACATAAGATGGAAGATCAGCTTTGACTGAAACCAATCCTCCCTCTTTATCTGCGCTGCTCAGTGGACTCAATGTGAGGGCAGAGAGAGGGTTGCAGCCTCTCGCCGCCTCTGCTCTGTTAAATAGCCCACCAAAAGCTCCGATGGAGCTTTCAGGAGCAAACTAATCCCAGGCAAATGCTCTTATAAAAATCACTTTAGAAATCTGCTGGAATCAATGTAAAGCCTTGCAGGGACACACAACATATGCCAGTCTGTAGGGGATGTGTCATATTCCCCTGTTGGCACAAGTAAAAGCTCTCATAAATACTGCAGCATTTCATTAGAGTGAGGTGACTGTGGTGGAAAAATAAAAGTGAGATGGCCATTTACATTTGGCAAATAACCTGATTGAACAATTCACCATTCTGTGCATGCTGCACAAACCACTCATAAAACATTGAAAAGCTGCCCGCTGTGAGCATTTGTCAACATAATGAGGCTACATTAGGGAAACAGTCAGCTCCCATTGTACAGTACAATTTATTATGAGCCTCTGCCAGGTCCTTTTCCAGTATGCATTAAAAATGTTGATTAACTCTGAATCTGTTGCGACCTTAATCCAGTTTTGCTCATTATTTGTGATGAGTACATGGAAAACATCTAAAAAAGGACCCAATTGTAGGCAGTACAACATGATTCAAGGATTCAAAATAGGTAATAAATGCTGAGCTACTGTGGGTTTTCTTGTCTGATGGTTCTGTTGTACAGAAATCTTCATTAATAGTACATTTTCTATGATAATGTATTCCTACCGTACCATTGAAATCATACTGGACTGATTGCTTTCATATATGCATTAATCGGATTTCTGCGTTTTTCTGGAAATAAAGTATATTTCCATTTAACAAAACACTAATTGGAAACCTAAAACCGATTCACACTGTATGAGGTAATGAAATCATTTGTACAACTGATTGACTCATTTGTAGACTTTTATGGATATTGCCTTATCAGTAGCCTACAAAACAGTAAACCAGCAGGATCACCCTCTTCCCAGTTGAATCTTAGGTACTCTGACTCGGATGCAACACTGAGGTTTAAATGAAGCCAAAACAACATCCTTGCACAGAAAAAATCAACTCATTTTCTCTTTTATTTGGATCCCACTGACACAATGGTTTAAGCCAAGCTGAGTCAGGTCAATCGTTACTGCTCTATAGGGAAATTTAGTTTGCCTCTTGTATGGATATTACATATTGTTTGGAGACATGGATTTAAACTCCCAGGACAATTCCAGCCAGAACAAAGGCATATCTTTTTTTTTTTTTTTAAAGACCAGCTTGTAAGAAATGGTTCCTCGTTGTGCAATCTGTTTCCCTTTTGGATTGCATTTCTCACTAATCAGTTTTCTTTATTTCCTCTCCTGTGTTACTCTGATGTCATGCAAATGCTGTAACTTTTACTGTTTCTAATGTCTGTTTAAAATATATTATCTTCACAATTTAACTTGGTATTATTGATTGCATGCAAAAGGTTGTTGTGAAGAATGAAGATCACTGTCTGCACTTTTAGTGCTTAGTTGGGGTGTACAAACACATGCGGCTTGTCCGTATGCCTTTGTAAACGACACCATCATGCATTAAACATCCAAAATACATCCCACTCACCTTTTGCCAAGCAGAGTGTCCAAACCAAGATAAATCCAAATCCGTACACAAACCAGTTATGCAAAGTCATGGATGCAGCACAGGAGTGGTGGTCAGGGGTCTGTGCTGGAGGAGGAGGCTGAGATTTCCTCTGCTCACATTTAATATTCCACCAAACCAAACCCAGAGAGAAATTTAACAGAGCTTCTGCTTTCCGAAGCCTGAGCAGCGCCACTGTCTCTCCACCTCTGCCTCAGCGAAGCTCGCGCACTGTTTGAGTGGACCGACAGTGAGACTCCAGTGAGAGAGCGAGCCAACCAGGCAGTCAGTCAGCTCAGCAGCCAGTCAGGCGTAGAGTTAAGGGAGAGGGTGATTGAGTGAAGGAACTAAATAAATGAATGCCTTCAGTGTGTTTCCTCATGTCCTGACAGGGACAAGTTGTTGAAAGTAGAGTTTGGATTGGAGAAAAGAAAAAAAAAAATCTCTTCTTGAAAAAAAAGAAAAAGTAGAAGCACCTTCTGTCATCATCACAGAGATGAAAACAACCAGTAAAGCATGGAGTGAGGTTATTTTCCAGCTGGGGCAAACACATCAATCAGGATTAAATCCTAATTGATAATCCATTGTTTCTAATAATAGCTCAATCACAATGTGTTAAAAGCCTGAGCACTAAATGGGACGGTGAAGCAGAGATCCGGCTGGGTTGTATGCAAGAGTATATACATCTGTATGTCTCACAGTGGAATCATGCCAAATGACTCCCAAACACACACACACACACACACTCCCCTTCTTAGCAGAGCAGGTTATTGGTGCGTAGCGTATCACTAGACTCTCACACAGGAGAGAAAATTCTATCTAATCAAGAATTGAAGACCAAATCCTTTCTTAGAGTCTGTAATGCCAGAGGATAAGGCAGGCTTTGCCGTAAGCCCTCATTCCATCCCCAACCAAAGTAACATATGGTCCGACCTGATAGATGGAAGCCAATGATGGCTATCATTCCTATTAAGAAATATTTACAGCATCAAGTATGGATTTGATCACTTCGAAATGAAAAAACCTTTCTTCGTCATCCAAGCTCATTTACAAAACACACAATGGCCAATCATGGAGCAGTGCATTTTTTTCACTGTACACACAAGTGCACGGTTGTTTTGAAGCGGATGCAGCTGTGGGTATGCTGCCTCTACTCTTTGTGCTTGTATTTAAATAATTGTTTGTGTGACTGTGTGTGAAAAGGAAACAGAGCAAATGAAATGCCAGCAGTGCGTACTATCTCTGTGACGCACGTGGGTCATTTCATGCCAGCTCATTTATGCTCATGGACTTTCTTAAAAGATTAAATGTGGAAACTTGGGGTTCGTGTGACTGGGCAAATTTATAAAACTCTGCTATACATACTTTCTAAGTTCCTTCTCAAATACATATGTACTTTAATATCAAATTTTTTTGCCTTTGTCTTAAAAATTAAACATCACTAATATGATTTTTTACTGATTTGTGTAAAAAAAAGCAAAAGAAACAAAATTCTCTGCAAATGATACATTGTCAATTTTCTACCTTCATAGTTGAAACAAAATCGATTTCTATTTATAGCATGAATATAGTTCTGTCTTTTAAGTTTGGTCATTCACTGAAAATAAGATGCAAAGGCAAAAACAACTTAGTGATTCTAAATTTTCCAAATATGACTTCAAATTCCATAATACTTTATCTTAAATTACTGTTGTCTTACGTTGCCATTTTATCTGTTGTTACTCTGAGTTGGACCAAAAAAGCTGAACAACAAAGCAAAAGTTGACAGGTTTTATTAGGACAAGATGGACATTCGAATTTTAATCTTCAGTATAACATTTTTTGTGATCCGATGATCTGGTTGAGAGGAACTGTACAGACAGACAAGCATCCAGGTGAGTGGTACTCATAAGTCCAGGTATCTGGGGTGTGATGCTTTCAGTCCAAGATATACTGCTATGAGATACTGGTGGACATAAAAAGCTGGATCACATCTCTAAACAGAATCTCCAGAGATCTGGCATGCAGAGGCAGGTTCATATGTCACAACAACTTGGCACTGACTGAAGGAGCAATCAGGGTACATATGTAACAACATAATGAGCCTTAATGGACAACTGTGCCAAAATCCAAAGGAACCACACCCACATCTCTCCACACAAGGATTCATCCCTGCAGCAGAGGGAGACACAGACACACCCGAACATGAACCAGTGACAGCTGTTCAATTGGATTGGGTCAAATTAAAATACAAAACACAGAAAATGCCATTTTATGCAATTTCAATGCCACAACAAAAAAAGTGGAATTTTTTAAACTGAATCAAAAAACAATGAGGTAACAGTTTCAGCGGCGTCACTCCCTGATGTGTGACGCTGATCCACAGAATGAATTACAGCAGCTCCACAATGAATATTTGAAAATGATTAAAGTGCTTCATTTTCTGAGCTACGACATTGTTATATGTTCTCATCTGCCTTTCACTAAATCTTGCATTATGTGAAACTTTGAAAAGTAAAAAGCTAAATAAAAAGAAAACACCTCTTCACATCCTTCACATTTACACAGTGAGGAAACAAAAAGGTGTGTCCAACAATAGACTTTTTCAAGTCTAATAGTAGAAACGTATAGGTACAGGAAAACATTCCTCCAGCCTGCCTCCGGCAGAAGGCATTATCTTTTATATGGTTAAGGGTTAGGGATAGAAAACAGGTGGCTCAGGTGGTAGGGTGGGTCATTCAGTGATTCAGTGATTTGAAGGGTGATTCGAAGGGTGGTTTGGGTCCCACCACTCCCACCTCAGTCACCTGGTGTGTCCTTGGGCAAGACACCTTACCCTCATTGCCTCCAGTAATGGCACTGCTGGTAAAACTCAATTGTAAGTCGCTTTGGATAAAAGCGTCAGCTAAATGAC
>JAVQJG010261784.1:0-12769 GCA_036024015.1 Craterocephalus amniculus
TACAAATATTATATTTGACACTTTTCATATTTACCCTTGGTCCGAGCTTTGTGTTTTTTTTTTTTTTTTAAGCATTGGCCTTCTCACTGTGAGGCCGCAGTGCTAACCACTACACCACCGTGCAGCCTCCCACATAAACAACATATCTGAATTTTTATTCATAAACTATTAATTTATCCCCGTTTACATTGACTTCCTGGCCTCCTCCCTTCATTCTATACTGGTGATGCTATAATATGTCAGTTAATTATTTCTCCAGCTCCCCCACAATCATCTGCAGTCCTTCCCTAAGCCTTCTGCATAGTTTCTTCCTTCCACTCATTTATTCCTCCAACTCCCTACAGATATTAACTGGCAGAAGCCATGATTTGTGTTTCCTGGTTTGGATTATCTCCTGTTTGCCATCTTTGTTGTCAGCCAGTGCTCACATGGATGCTGAGTGTTGCATCTGACTTAGCTTCAAATTCAGTGTAAATGCAGAATACAACAGCTGACACGCTCAGTAAGAAAGACTGACTCATAGTTTGTTTGCTGCAGCCAAAAACTGTGCTTGTCAGTTCAGCATGTAAGATTGTTTTCTACCAGCATTTGCATAAGCACTCAAATTTAAGTCCTGACCGGCAGCCTGTGTCAGCTATATAGGACACTCTGAAGTCCAATGATGAATTATATCTTCAACTATAAGCATTTCTGCTCAGATAGACTTGCCTTCAGTGACAAGCATTAAAGAGCTTTCTTAAAAGATAAACAGAAAAAACTGCTACATCAAAATGTTTTTAATATTTTGTCTTTATAATTGCAGGTAAATAAAAACAACAGTCAACACTTATTCTAAGACACAGACACAAAATGAAATTTCAATTTGGGTCTTATCAATCTATAAAAGGCTGGATTTAGATTTAAATAAAGGTTATGAATAGTGCAAAATCACAATCCAACAACAAATAAGTTAATTTAAAAGCTGAAATTGATGTTTATGGTGGTCATAGCCTGCTTGTGTTATTCAGTGAGTCCCCAGCTAGTGTAACTTCAAATAAATAAAAAAATATTAGATTTAGCAGCACCTTGTTTCTCCAATAGTAATACATCCACAGCCTATATCCCGTAACAAATGTCGATTAATGGTGATTTTATAAAAAAAATGGTAATGTAACATCTGTATTCTCTAGTTCATCTGAGCAGGCCGGTATGCGTGGATGTGCCGTCAGAGACAGAAGCAGTCCTCGGAAAGACGATGAGGCTAACCTGCATCTCTTGTATGAAGAGGGAGGAAGTCAAAGCAAATACGCGAGTGGACTGGTACTTCAGCCTAGAAACAGAAAAAAACACCAAACCTGACAAAACTCATGTAGGTTTCTGCAACAGTTTTCAAGATGTCATACATTGTTATTCTGCATTCCTACAAGTGAGGACACATTGTTTTTCTCTCACAGATATACAAATATGAAAATGACAGTCCATCGGATTTAGAAGGACCATTTAAAGGACGTCTGGCCTGGAATGGGAGTCAAGACTTGCAGGATGTCTCCATCATGATCCTTAATGTCACCTTTAATGACAGTGGTCTTTATGAGTGCAGTGTTCTTCGTGAGTTTGAGTTTGGCTTCTTCACGCCCTCATTCACCATCACAAAAAACATCTCACTCAATGTGAAAGAGAAAGGTATGTCGTCTTCTTTAATGATATTTCTCTTTATTTTTAGGGGAAATCTTGCAAAACCCGGGTTTTTACATCAATGCAATAAAAATGTAACTGAATGGATAACTATGATCAAGCCACCAGTAGCGCAGCAGACTCTCTAAAGTTGACTGTCTTGAAAAAAAAATTAATCATTTGTCCACTTTAGCTTCCTGTGTGAATTAGAGTATTGCATAACTTCTTTGTGTAAAACCAGAATTTTCAGAACTGACTCACTCCTTGAGTTTAAGTTTACATTGAGGAGGTAGTTCATTGTGCCTGTTACTTTCCTGTAAGCATACTTTGGGTGTTTTACCACTTAGAGGGACACTATGCTGTGCTGACCTCTGAGTCTTTTCTATGTGCTGCGCATCTCCTTTATCTGCTGTTACATAAAATGTTAATCAGTCTGCGATAAGTGGCTTTTACCAATAGCATTTCAGCTTGTTTTTTCCTGCTAAGTGATCTGTCAGTGTGAAGGCAGTCTGCCTCTTGCAGCTCTCCTCTCCCCCCGTCTCTCCTTTTTACTGTGACTCTTCTGACTTTAGAGGAATAATTAAGTGTTTTGTTTTGTCTGCCTTTATTGTCCATCAAAGCTTTCCTTTGTTGTCAATGAACGGGTTAATTCAAACCGGCTACTTTGCTATCCGTTAAAAGGGGTAATGTATGATGCTTCCTGAATGCTTGGCTTGCTGAATGCACCATCTTTCACCGAATATACAAATCCACATGTATATTTGGAACTACTTAATCCTCTCCATTTCTTTGCTTGCACATGTTAAAGTTAATGATAAGAGACATAGAAAGATAGGTTTGTTGCATTAAAGTGTTTTGTTGTAAGGAAGACTTGGATGTGATATTCCTCCTGAGTGCACTTTTATGAAAGAATGGCACGGTTTGAGTTTTTTGTGCACACAAATTAAAAGCATCCTTCATATTTCATGCAACAGTGGCATCAAATTTCAGAAAGCCTTGAGTGTAGAGGTCCATATATATGGGAATCATATTAGAGTAATGCTGTCCATAGTGGATCAATGGAATAGCTCTTGGTCAATGCATCTGTGCTTTTCCCCCCATCTGGGATTATATTACACTAACAGCCTCTATTTGCAGGGACTGCAGAATCAAATCAGAAAAAGCTGTCAGCTGTCTGGTCAGCAGGCTTTCTGGAATTTGGTACACAATCACTGACAAACTGGTTCACAGTGGCTCAAAAATGAGATATATTTCAAAGGATATGAACAAATCGTTCATACCGGTGCCAGAAGGACATGTGATTATATACTGAAACAGATTATTCTAATCCTTTCTCATATCCAGGCTGACTATGAAAAGATCATTAAGTGTTTCCATAGTGCAGTAACTGGCTTGTCTTTGTGTCCACTGATAAACTGGATATATTGTAAATACTGAATATGGAAAAAACAACAAAAAAATTCTTAACTACTTTTCATGTATTTTATATGAGATGAGGATTTTGCCTCCTTTTACTTACAGCAAGTGTTTAAAAATGGCCTTTATGTCAAATGTAAAGAGAAAGAAGGACTACAGTGAGCAGAAACTCAGTTTTAATTTTGAACAGCACCATGACCATGTATTTAAAAAAAGTCTTTAAACTGAACCCTTTCATGCATGATCCTTTTTTTCCATGCAAAAAATGACAAGCAGATTTTCCACACAACACAACACGCAGAAATTATGTGGGACAACAACATATCCCACATAAAGTGGCACATATTCAACTACTCTACTTATTAATATCAACTTTTAAATGGTTGACCTCTAATTATACATGAAAGGGTTAAAACTGGTTTGTGCTGTCTGAGCCACTGTGACATTGTACTTTCATCTTATTTCATACTTAAAGGTACCCTCTCAAATACTTGTGTTTTGAGTTCCCGCTAAAATAACAAACCTAAACACAGCCTTGGCAACTCTCCACAGGGAACCTTTAACTGTTTAAGCTCTGTTATCATTACTTCACAGGTATGATCAAAATAATCTGTTTTCACATTTATTTAATATATGATCTTCACCAAAGAACATAATATTATATATTCACAAAATACTTAGCAACATCCTAATTCTGGGTATATATACAATTTTTTATGAGACATAGTAATTCTCAGGATTGTTTCCTAATCCTATAAACAATATATGATGCTAATAAATACAGAATCTTTGTGAGCAACTTGGCTGCAGGTAACTGAGATAAGAAACACATGTCCAGACTTTTTATACAGGTTTAAATGTCACACTCAAAAAGCATTTAGATCTGTTCCTATTGGTCAATGAAAAGATGAACAAAACACACTTCCTGTTCTGTTGTCCCTAAATGAACTATATAAGCCTTAACACTTTTAAACACGTAGTTTTAGTTCCTCAGGAAAAGATTACACAGAAGATTTACCCACAATGTGACATACACCATAATGACATGCAATAGGGGAAATATCAACATTAACAAAAATACATAAAAGCTCAATATAAAGATTATATGGTTTACTTATATAAGTGAAAGTTATGATAAGCCCAATTCAGCCACGACAATGCTGAATTACACCTAAAGTAAACTGACGGCATATAAAGAAGACAAATAGACCTCCATATAATGGGTGACAGTAGGCTGATCAAGCTTGGCATGCATACAGTACATAAACCTGAGATGAATCTCTCCTATTTCTCTGCTAAAAAAATATTCACAGAATACATACATGCAGAATAAAACTTGTCCTTACTTGTTTATGATTCTCAGCCTCTGACGACACCACAGCAATCTACTCGGAGATCATGATGTATGTGCTGCTGGTGTTCTTGACCTTCTGGCTCCTGGTGGAAATGGTCTACTGCTACAGGAAGATCTCCAAGTCTGATGAGCAGGCTCAGGACACAGCGTGAGTATTGCACAGCCACATGCACACACACACATATTCATGTGAGTGGACAACAAACTGAAACAGCGTGTGTCTTTTTGTGACATGCTCACATATATATGTGCAGTGAATTTCTTCTTATGTAAACCCAACAAAGCTGCAGGTTTGTATTAGTTCATGGAGAAAGTCTGTTGTTGAATAACTTAGTGTTACCCGAATAAGCTTGAATTTCTAGTTATTAAATAATTTTGATGAAAATCTAAGCCGTATTGGCTAAAGATGTTTAGGACACAATGAGGGAGAAAGCCGGACAGACAGAAAAGGACAGACAAACATAGAGGCATAGCAATGATTGAGTCCACACTGCACTGGTTTTATCTTTAATCTGTTTTTCGCTAACGCAGTCTGACAGACCTGAATAGTCCTAAACTCTGCTGACTGCAATTTTTTTCTAAACAGCCTTGTTACATCTGAGATGGATTTCCAGCCCCATAACTAAATTACTCTTTGCGTCACCTTGTCAGCGTGGTAAAAGCCTCAAACACACCTGTGTTGTCAGCTCTCACAGGATTTTCAGTGTTGACTAAGCTGGCGGATCCACCTTGACAGCTTTTATGCAGAGACGTCATGTTTTGAAGATAGAAATAACAGATAAAAAGCCCATATGCTGATTCACAATTGTTATTTTGCAAACAGCTCATGGGAAAGACTTCAGTGACACATGCTGCGAAGTGTTTCATACACCAGCTGTGCTTTCAGAAAAGTACATAACCACTGGAAGGACAAAATACAATAAAATGCAACAGAGAAATGTTTCTGTTTGTTGTTAAAGCTCACTGGGGAACAAGGAATAACATTTTACTTGACAAGTCTTGATTTTACAGATCTTATATCGCCTGATGAATCCTTAGTTCATGGGGAAAACATTGTGTTTTGTGGTAAGAATTTTGGGGAACATCCTTCTCCCAGCTTTAAATTGAAACAGCAGCACCTAACTGAGAGTGAACGTCTGCTAATTAATCACTGTAACTTTGTCTAAGTGTTTACTACAGAATTAGAACGTTTATTCTGGAAAGCTATGGGCCTCTAGAACAGAAATTAACCAAACAAAACAAACAAAAAACATCACAATATGTACTTCAGCTCACACAGCTAAAGCAGTCTGGTAAACAACCATCAAGGTTAATTAAAAAAGGGGGGACAGTTGTTGATTTATGTTTTCTTTGTTAGGCAGGAAATTCATTACACATATTTTTGATGACTTGTAAATTTTTTAGTGCATTTTATAGGCTTTGTTATGCAAATTATAGGATATTCACCTCCCCAAAATCAAAGTGATAAAAAAATTTTTTAGCAGCCAGTTATGTAAAAAAAAGCCTTTTTGATGTTTTCCATGATTAGCATTATTCATTAAATAGATACATTTAGAAAAAAAAAGTTTTAGAATGTGTTTAGTAAATCAGATGCAACATTTTGAGTCCCATTTATGTCATTAAGGGGCTGTTGATGTTAAAGGAATTTTCCTTCAGTACTTAGGAAGTTTGGAGATCCATGAACAGATTAAGGGAACACATTTGGTTAAGTGTCATTGAATGTGTTTAACACTATAAACTACATCAGGTCCCACAGTTGAAAGTTAACGATTAGTGCCTGTCAATAGTATGAAATGTCCACAGTGAGAAGGCACAAGCGCTGAAAGAGGCAGGTTTGTGGTTGGCCTCTTTGCTAGCAAGGTTTAATGAATATGTGCCTCAAGAAATCTTTGAGTTGCATAAGCCTAAGCTTTGTAAATGATAAAGATGAGCCAAAACAGCTGAAAGGGATACTCAGACAAAGCAAATGTTCAAGTTTTGTTGCACTTTCTGCAGGACAGCCACAAAACTTTAACAATTTCATCAAAATAAGAGTTATTCTGCTGATACAAAGAATTGAAAGCATATTGCTAGATATGGTTTGTAAGAGGCTGTAAGTTTGCTGTTTATTTGTTGAATGAAGGTGTTCAGTGATAAAAAAAACAATGAAAGAAATTAACCCCCTGTGGCGCTGTACCATACCACCGGGTTTTAGACGCTCCTCTGTTTTTCTACCAATCTGCCCTCAGGACAAACTACCTAGCCATTCCCTCTGAGCAGAAAGACAATCCAGCTGCTGCTGTTACCGAATAAAAGCGCTTTTCATTGACACGGTATTTTACATGTGACTCTCTCAGTCTGATCTCTGATCAGTGAAAAAAATCCTCCTCACTATCAACTCATTGTTTGCATCATTATCACTCATATCTGTAAAACTCTGCAGTGCTGTCCTCTTGCTTCAGCGTTTTCTGTCACACCTTGCTAATTTTTCTTCATACAGTCTTTAATTCTACCCATTTTTGGAATTGTAAATTTTCCATTAGTACTCACTTTCCATTTGTCCCACTTCAAAGTAACTTTGCCGGGAAGTGTTTCATTAGAAACTGTTCGTTTAATTTCAAATGTGTGGTTTGAGCTTTATGCATGATAATCTAAATATGTGTGAACTCATTAAGTGCACTGAGATATTAAATATACCAAGCTAAGATTAAAACCATTTGCATGTTTTGATGTAAAACTTAAAAAATATGCAATTGCTTATTTTGATTTTTTTATATATATATATACATACATAATAATATAAAATGTAAATCTTTTGCTTATTTGTCATTAGTCTAAAAATCATCTCATGTTGACCTAAGGTAAACATGTTATTTTTCTCCAAAGGTACTGACCAATCCGAATGAGATGTTGTGTTGTGCGCAGATGCCATGATCTCATCTGGACACTATGAAGGCATCATTACTCTCAGACAGCCATGTGAATCCTGCCTATCGACCTCCCCTGTGTATCGACTGTGTCTTGTGAAGAGCCAGTCAAAAATGTCCAAGTGCTCAATTTTTCTGCTCCTTTTCCTCCCTTTAGTCACCTCTGTGCCAATCAATCAGTAGCTTACAGAACAAAAAATATTGGTGTCTTGCACTTAATATCTGATAAATAACAGCAATGCTATATTTGGACCTGCAGTTGTGTAGATTTAATAACCTTCTCCTAGTTATTTGTGCCTCTGTGATTTCTATAACCCGTATGATCTAAGGAGAGAATCTATCCCAATGTTGTCAACTAAGGATATCGCTGTACTTGCTTAGTTTATTTTGTTACCTTTTTATAGACCAATTTTTGGTGCAATTTTTGGGTCAGTTTTATTTGTATTGGCCAAAAGTCTTTCTAAAAATTCTGGATTTGAAAGCTTTTATACAGTATGAATGTGTATTTAGCTCTTGCATTTAGTTTTTTTCTGTATGCATTTGATGAATTCACAATGTCATGGAAATGTGAAGATAGTAGTCTATGGAATGACTCAATTTCCATTGATCTGAATTCATCTTGATGTCTTTCTTTCTCTCCTCTATACATTTTTAATCCATGTTCAGCTCTGATGTCAAAGTACAGTCAGTAGGTCGAGTCTTACTGCACTCTATTGCTCTAAAATGTATTCTTGAAGCTTTGACTGTTGCTAAAGTTCTACAGTAGCACAGCTATTGAGAATACATTTGTGCCTCTTTCTACAGTGCAGCACTGTGGGATTGTTTCTAATCTGATTCAATCATGTCATGCAGTTCTATTACAGATACATGTGTGAGTGAACTACTTTTTAACTATTAAACATTGCAATGCATTCCACAGCTTGAGTCTAAACTTCTCTGTTGGATGTTTTATTTCGGTGTCCTTGCTCAAATGCCAGTAAGTCGATGATGAGCGATAGAACTAAGTCTTGTTTTGGATTTTTCTCCACTGTGACTTAAAGAGCTAAATTTACTCTGTGCAGTTTCTTGTTGAAAGGAATGGAGTGAACTTTAAATCAAGGACAATAAGCACCCTGGTGTGTCCAGCTCTCATTAACGCTACAGAAAAAGAGTGAGGGGAAAAAAACAACCAGCTTGAGGTAAAGTCCCCCTACTTTAATTATCAGTCTTTACAGAGCTTAAGCACAGCAAATGTGTAACAATATTTTTTTCTCCCCCCCCATTGGTAAGAGAGCTGCTTCTGATATGCCAGAGAGACAGAAACTGGCACTTAGAGAGGGATGTGATGTACATTGCTCTTTTAGGTTACTGTGACCCACAGCAGCGACTGGATATAGCAGCAGCTGTTGTTATAGCAACCCAGGCTCGCCTGTAGCAACGAAGATTGCCTGGCAAAGATATTACCATGTGATAGTTGAGACGCATTTATTTGTCATCACTTACAATGCAAAAAAAGGCGAGGCTTTGCTTGAAGAGACAGTGACAAGAGATAGAATACAGCAGAAAAGGCAAACTACAGACTAACACCACTTGTGTTGTCTGAATTGTAAACGGGTAATGTAACCAGTTGATCCTTCATCCATCAATCAAGTTCACATAAATTGGTTATTGATTGCTCAGAATGTCTCATAAACTATCCAGCTATGTGCTTTTATGGCTTTCAGATAGAGTGAAAGTGTAGTCCTGTAACCCTCCCCCCTTCACTTCCTCTCCCTTCCTCTCTCCATGCCTCACTGTCTCTCCTTTTCCATGCTATTGTTACAATGTGCCTCCCCCAGGATACAACCCATTAATACGGCCTACATTCTGCAAAGTATGTTTCAATTAAACCACCAGGCCCCAACTGCTTCATTGCTCAGATAAGCATTTAAAGTCACATCAGAACATTACTACAAACACTCGCTCGTAACACAAAAAGGGTTGCTGTAGAAGTTTTGTATCCATATGATAAGGCAGCCTGTGCATGCTGCATTCCTTTTTGTTCTTTTTTTGCTCTAGTTTGTTATCAGTTATTTGTCAAAGGGTGCTGTCAAAGCAAGAAAACAAAGTTTTCCATTTCCATTTTAACATGACAAAGTTTTACCTGAACTCATTAATCATGCAATCTGTTGTGGAGGATGGCTTTATGTCTGTGAAGGGTCTTTGTCTCCCCCTAGTGTAAAACTCACCATGTCATTAAATGACATATGATCAAAAAAAATATATATATGTATAAATGAATGACAAGCTTTCTTTGTTTCTGTCAAACACAATGCACCTCAAGTCATGCATTTTTAAAAACGCATGGTGGACATCTGTTTGATGTGGAAATTGTAGTCTTGTATAATGATTTCACACATTTATGTTATCAGTGTTTTCATTCTCCCTGTTTGGAGGGTGGGTTGAGCGTTGATGTTCGACTGTGGTCAGAGCGGCGATGTAGCATGCTGAATGCTGCCAGGCATCTGAGTCACACAGATTATTGACTGCTGATCTATAGTCACTTTGTTTAATATGAGTCTGTCTATTTAGCATGAAATTGTCACACTAATGTGGAATTAAAATGCTTTGCATTGCTGCTTTTTACCGAGAATACCTGGCTGTCCTCTCCTCTTGAAATTCCACTGTGTCCTCCAGCCTAAATGGATTTTCAAAGCTTTGTACCACACCAGAGTGGATGGAGGAGGAAGGTGTTTCCGACATAATTTTGCTGCCTGGCATTTTCCTTCAACGGCTGAATGCACATGTGTACACATTTAATATGTCAGCAGAAGATTTGATAATTTCTTCCAAGAAAGGCTTTCTAAGCAACCACGGGCATCCCACTCATGATTGTTAATATTCACACATTCAATGCTGAATGCTTCCAGACGGAGCAGAGCTGTTGACTTTATCCACACACACAAAAAAAGCCAACACCATTTCTGGAGTGTGCAAGTTTCAGCTTGATGATAGACTTATGGCCAAGAAAATATCATTTTTGATTCTATAAGATGTCTATTTCAGTTTACAATAAAAAAGAGAGAGATTTAACAAAAAAGTTGAATTAAAAGCATCAAAGGATTAAAGTTAGACTATTTTGTCTGGATTAGACTAAGTTCATAATAAATCAATGATAATTGGATTCATCTTTCCAAACTAATTGTGTGATAAAGAAAAAATATGACTCATTTCAAAGGTCAACCAAAATTAGAGGAGTAACAGTTCACCGCACAAAGATGTAAGAAATCAGCAGAGGATAAATAGCTCAGAAGAAACAACACATTAAACATCAGTAATTGATTAGACAGCTTAACAGCTTAAATAGGTCTTTCGCATCCCAAAAATGTATGATTAATTATCTTTATCACTATTAAGGGCCTACGTTGCCAATTTAGAGATTACACCCTGACAGGAACATGTAGACTATGCTTGTAGATACTATTTAGTACAAGTACTGGACCTCAAGTCATTGATATAATGCTAGAAATAGCAGAAACATGTTTATTACTGTGCAAATAAAACCTCACACAACTATGAAATATGAATTTATTAACTCTAGGAGAACCAGGTTAGCAATTACCTGTTTTAAAGCTGTAACTTTAAATTTGCTGAGAGATCATGAAAGTACAAATGTTGTCCTCTAACAATCTTTTAATCTAATCAATCAATATTTTAGTTTCAAGCAAGTACGTAATTGTACTTTCTCAAATCTCAAACATTAAGCAACTCTATTAATATAAACTTCTTTCCCCAAACGGAAAAATCAAATGACTATCACACAGTCATGCCGAGACATCGGTATTTCTATGGAAAATCATTTGATCTCAGCTTCTGGTTTTGAAGAAGCAGTAACACCGCTATCTTGTGGCAATTGACAACATTATCACGCCATTATCTCGTCAATATCAGATTAGAGATTTACCTTAGAGCCCTGACAAAGATATTCTTCAAAGTCAGTTCTTATTACGGAACCAGAAATCTGCTGCCACGACACATCATTCAGAAGCTTTTATGTTCTCTGACAGCCTTTAAATTTCACCTGAATAACTCTGAAACACCTCTGAAGACTCTTTCTAATAAAGTTTAACATAATCTTACTGTAGGCAATGCACATAGTGCACACGAATGAATTCAGAGCCTTGGAATAATTACATCAACCTTGTCATTGTGGAGATATTATCATCCCCTTGCAGCATCATTACCATAAAGAGGAGCAAATAGGTGGAGGTGTTTGATAAACAGAGTGGTGAGCCTGACTACTGAATAAGACACTGAGCTTCTCAGGAATATTAATTTGTTGTCATGCATATCACTAAAGCTTACTTCTATTGGGAATCCTACATTGGGCTGATATGAAGGGGAAGATAAATAAATAAAAAAACGATAACATGTCCATGACCCCGTCTGTTTAAAACTACTAATCAAATTTGAATCCATGAATTAAACACGAACCTTTTCACTGTATGCCTTAATCTCTCCTCTCTCTCATCCATCTCTCCTCTCCATTTTCCCATCCTTTATTTCATTCACCCGCATTTCAAACAAGAGGCATCTTTGATTAGCGAGACAAAGGGGATGCCTTAAATAAAAAGACCATTTACAAGTCATACAGTGAAGCGAGGCAGTGACTGAGGCCCTCCTCTCTAATTTGTGATGAGAGGATGGAGCTGGCCTGAAGCACAATGACGTTACAGCTCTATTGTTAGTAAAATGAACACCTGGTTGCCAGAGAAGTGCTAAATCACAGCCGTGTGTTCAGGCACACCTGAGGCTTGCCACACAAAGTGACACAAAGCAGTACATTACAGTGCAAGCTAGGTGAATTCAAAGGTAACTGTGCCTGCTGTGGTGCATGTTTTTCATCAAATCCCTTAAAAACATTTTCATCAATTGAACATGTTATGGTTTGCTTTTAACCCTAGAACACTAACACCTCCTGAGTAGCCACTGAAAACCAATGCAGCATAACCCAGCAATTGTGTCCTTGGGATGAATAGTCGTGCTAGTTAGATAATTTTCTTGAAGAATAATAAGTGAGAGTGAAATATTACTGAACATAACTGCATGTATGGTGAGATTGAGTGCCTCAGTAAGTCTACTCTGCAGTCAAAATGTATTCACAGGAAGGGATGATTTTAAATCATAGCCAGATTATAGGGAAGCCTGAAGCTTTGTTATCTTTGCGCTGCAGCTTAAGGACCATTTGAATGATACCCTCTTGACACTACTAGTCAGAGAAAGCCCCATCACATCTGACAGATGATATCTTAGGCCATTGGTAAATGTTCACACACACTTCAGCCAGGCTCGGTCAAGGTGATGATTAGAAATATTGAGTTGTTACTCACTCACTCACTCACTCACTCACTCACTCACTCACTCACTCACTCACTCACTCACTCACTCACTCACTCACTCACTCACTCACTCACTCACTCAC